>PNEQ01025518.1:0-16915 GCA_003012365.1 Medauroidea extradentata
GGAGCAGATTGCGGAACATGCGGAGTGTAATGAGAATGCACAGTTGTGTGGGTCATACATAGGTTCTGGTCTTGATCTACGGAAGATGGGAGACTTCCAGAATATGTTTACTGGAATGATGTTAACGAAATTGTAGACAGACGTATACTAGTTGCCTCTCAGCAGACTGGAAATAACTCACGTACAAATGAAATATCTAGCATCATCGAAGAATTATGTATATATGTTTACATTGAATGAGTCGGCTGGGGAGCTTCACAAGCCTATAGGTTGAAACTGGTCTCGAAGTATAGTGTGGATGTTTGCTTTGAAGGACTTGTATCAAGCAGACTCGGTTGAAGCGATTCCTTATGCTCGTAAGTATACAGTTTACAATTACCTTCTGGAAGCTATTGACTGCTACAGTAAATATGCGTGGGCAGTGCCTGTAAAAACTAAGAGTGGTGGGAATATATCAAATACGATTAACATTGTTTTGCAAGATAGAGGTCCGAGCAAGAACTTACATACTGACCTCTGCAAAGAATTCTACAATTTTAATTTCCAAGCCTTGATGTCAAAACATAAAATACCTAGTGATCTTAAGGCTAGTATCGTGAAACCTTTTAATCGTACTTTGAAGAATGAAATATGGAAAATTTTCAGCACAAGGAAGTTGCAAGTGGATGGATGTATTACCCAAGCTTGTTTCAATATATAATCATAAAGTACATAGGACAACGAACAAGAAGCCTGCGGATGTCAAGAACAACTCTTTACTGCACACTGTTTATATAAATGAGAAGAAACTGGACCTGCACAAACCTAAAGCAAATGTTAGAGACTATGTAAGGATATCGCGAGTGAAGGGAACAGTTACAAAAGGCTACACACCAAACTGGAGCACTGAAATATTTAAAGTGGTCAAAATTCTACACTACGAACCAAGGACCTACTACCTAGAAGATGTGGTAGGCCACGCTATTCGAGGAAGCTTCTACGGCGAAGAAAATCAAGCTACCAAGTATCCAAACACGTATTTGGTTGAGAAGGTATTGGAGAAGAAAGGAAATAAGGTTCTTGTGCGATAGCTGGGGTCCGATGCAAGCCACGATAGTTGGATTCGTCAGTCATACATTATGTATAAATATAGTGAATTATGTATGAAGGAATATAATTGTTTAAAACTAAATTTCTGTGTTATTATTTATTAGCAAATGTTCTTTTACTGGCAATGGTATAAAACTGCTACTGGGGTGCCTGGAAGGCTGTCTGTGATGACTGCGCACATGTACTCTGAGCGTGTTGGAACTCGAGGCGATGAGCTGGTCGGTTCAGTTTAATCATCTCATCCTCGCGAGGCGCTGGACTGCCCCGTGCGCGGCCGCAGATCTGGTTGATTCATGCTCCGTGCGCATACAGACCTGTCCTACGTGCGAAGAGAGTATGTGTACAGGGAGGCTAGCGGGTGTTTACACCTCTACCAGTTCATATTGTCTAGTCGAGTGAGCAGGAAGTGTTTCGTGTCTTGCTAGAGGAAGACGCCGAAGCATTTGTTGATATAATTCAACTTATAAGGAGGCATATACTCCAGCACCACCACTCATTTTTATTGGGCGCGACCGAAGCAGATCGTCACTTCACAGATCAGCTACACCAGTGCATCCATCTCAACCATTCATGTGGAGAGATGAAGAGGACAATACTGCAGAGCTACCGTGCCTGTGTGTCTCCAAGGTTTAAGTTCTGCCCCTTGAGGATGAAGTCAGTGAGTATGCTCTGTGTTCAACAATGGGCTTATCCATCGTGTGAACCAAGGACCTGGACCAAGTGTACAATGATAGTGAGCAGGAAGAGGAGGCGGAAGATGAGGATGCTGGGGAGGAAGTGCTACGAAAGACCCATGCGCTGTGGGCCCAGGTTCGGGGCCAGCATGAGGAAATCCTGGAGCTGCAGCACCAGCTACAGGCTCAGCACATTATGATGGAGATCCTCCACACCGCCACCGCTCGCTTCCAGGAGAAAGTACTCTTCCTCCTCAGTACACTGCTGGGACGAGGACCTGCCTAGTCGTCTCAAGAATGATAGTGTAATGTGTATACAGTGTAAATATTGAATAAAGTGTTTATTGTGTTGTGTATATAGTGTTTTCAAGTAAATTAGGTTTTTTAAAACTTACAGTGCATGTCTTGAGAGACATTATTAGCCTGTCATAACTTTTCTTACAGAGCATCAGATGCAACAGTCCTTGTACACTTAATCAGTGATTACATAGAACACAATTACATTACTATACAATGTTTTAAAAATGAAATGTATATGATTGATGGTGTTGATATGTAATATTTGTCAAGACTTGTCTATTTTCCTGATCTAGATTAATTTAAAAAAAAAAAAATAATAATATTTGTGATAGAGGCGAGAGTCCTGCCTATGGTACATTACATGTCGCCCTTAAACACATATGTATACGAGTGGAGTAGAATAAAGTGAGTAAATAGGAAACAAATATGGCTGCCGACTACTAGAACAGCTACCAATGTGATGTACAATGGGAAACAAGAGGTTGGGTGCCGGGTGTTAAGGGGGGGGAGAATGGTAGGAGGAGGAATGAGAAATGAGACTTGTTGTGGGGAGCTGATGTATGAGAGAGCAGAAGGAAAGTATGAGTGGAATGAGAAAGCAGGAGGAATGAGAGATGAGGCTTGTACATATATGGGGTGCTGATGATTGAGAGAGCAGGAAAAATTAGGAGTGGAATGAGGGAGCATGAAAAATTAGGAGTGGAATGAGAGAGCAGGAGAAAATGATTATCCAAGATGGTGGCCGGAAATAATACACATAAGATGGCTGCCTACAGCAGATGATTGGATGGAATGAGAGAGCAGGAAAAATTAGGAGTGGAATGAGAGATCAGGAGAAAGAGAAATGCAAGATGGCAGATGGTTTAAAATAATTTTTTAATTTTTTTAATTTTTGTAAATTTTTTAAATTTTTGGGAAATTTTGGAAAATTTTGAAAGTGACGTAATCCAAGATGGCTACCAGAAACAAGATGGCGGCGGGAAACAAGATGGCGGCGATGATGTAATCCAAGATGGCGGCCGAATCCTCCAATCCTCAGCTACCAGCCACTTGTCCTCGGACATACATTTCCTATCTACTAACACGTATTGTTTTAAATGTGATGGTGGTCTTAAACTTTTGGTAGAAACTGTATTCATTAATTAAAACTTTTAATACATTCTGAGACGAAAAATTTCCGTTTTTCAGTATACGGCAACTGCAGACGTTTTTATAATATGTATGTCATAGATCGTATTGAATAATAAACAACGATGAAGCTAAATCAACTGTGTTACTGTTCAAAAGAGACAATAATTTGGCTGCATATTTCTTATGATATACACACACAATTGTTATATCAGGCAGTATTTCCAGTAGGCCAAGGTTGGCTGTTATTGTCTTCTGTAATAAACGCAACAAATCAATAGAAACATTGTCAAAAAATGACCTACGCTGAACCTTTTCTCGTCAGGCCATCACAATACAAATTTCCGTACAGCGAGAATCTTGCTTCATTAGTCTACACTTAGAAATTATTAATTCATGTCGTAATATTGTTGACATATTAATCACTTCCCTAAAAGAAATTGTATACCCGGTGATTAATGTGGGCATGTATAAGCTACAGAAAAACGAAATAGGCCGATATGCATATGGGAGCATAGTTAGCAGTAGACCTAAATAAAAATACTGGAACTATATAATTTGATGATTGATAGCAATAGTTCCACTGATCTGTAACATTTCTTAAACGTTCTAGATAAATTCGCATAGATATATGTTATTAATACACATTTCCGATAAATTAACAAGAAAGCTGAGGCCTATCTTTACCATGGACACTAAATTTTACTTTAGGCTAATAAAAATGTATGTACCACACGAACGTACGAACAGTACATAAACACTGTAATGCCTAGCCAATCAAACGTAATATCTATAAACTGCATTAGTTATTTTCATTTTAAAAACGAATTTTCCCCGAATTGTCTTAGGTTAGTTCCGCATAGTAAAACCTGAAATTCGTCTCGCAGTTACCTCAACAAGGAGGGGGAAAAAAATTAAGCACGAAACCACGACAGTGTATAATCTAACAATATGTTCGTAAGTTGACCTTGGAATGTTATTTCTTATTTACTCACAAGTGGTAACATAAACCAATAGGTAGGCCTACATGCCCATTGACTCACATTTATAATATGGGAGGGCAGAAACGTAAAATTTAAAGCTTTCATTGACTCCTACAAATACGTGATTCTAACGTAATACAACTATTAATTTAATAACCGTGTCTACGGTTTCATAAAAATCCTTGAATTTGTTTGAAAAAAAAATTAACTTACTTGCAAGTCTATTCCCCGGCTAAAAGAAGTATGCCTAGACCTACAAATGACCTTGTGATAGTAAGTTATTTGCACTATACATTGTTTTTGAAATATAACATTTCGCCAAAATTTGTACACACTTTTTTAAATTCATAAATACATAAAACCATTTCGAACTGAATACTTGGGTATATGACATGTTTAAGGACTGAATAACTCCAGTAACTATATTACTTAGTAGATTAAAGAAATGGTTTCAGTATTTGTACATACCATTTGCAGGCCTTAGCATGACACAGATGACAATTTTTCTTAATTCTTAAAAATAATTTTTATAGTAGATCTACGTACTTGAGATTACAGGTTAAGCCACAGGCCTGCAAGGCATGTTTGAAAACAAGTTTCCTCACTTTAAGACCACTCTCTTTGCCACTACTTTCAATCAGAAAAAAAACCCTTATGAAGCAAAAATTACAATAAACATTAAAATCATACCAGTTAGAAAAACTGTGTTGCAGGCCTAAATCTTTTTCCTATTTCATTGAACAGCAAAGCATTCCGTTAAATATACTTTTAAAAAATTATCGGTTATGGAATATTTGATTTATTAAATGCGGGTTCGTGTCAATATCGAAAATATCATTTTAATATGATTATAATAACATTTGGCGTTTGCAATGTTTACATCCAAGACAGCTTTAATTACAGACACACGGCGTTTGAGTTTCATTACGGTGTCCCTTAAATTACATGCTTAACATAGCTATAAATGAATCTCCAACAACTTTAATTAAATAAACTATACGTAGCACGACCTAAATAGCTATAAATTAATTTTGTACTTACATCAAAATGATCTTCGCAACAGTACAAAGTACTGGTCATCGAAACATTCACGTCTCGGCGCGCAGCTTTGAACCATTTCGGTCGTATTTGTTTGGATTTCGGGACAGTACAAAACCGTTTTGAGACTGAATTAAAGCTCGTAATTGAGCATCTAGGCACAAAACACCACTTGTAGTCAAGCATTCTGCCGAACGCTCTCTTTAACAATCGCATTCGCGCATCTGTTACTGCTGGCCTGTGTTGACCTATTTCCAAACCGGCTGATGACGTCGCTGCGGCGGCCATGTTGTGACGTAGGGTTTTCGCGGGCGTTTTGAATGCATGATTTTTAAATGCTCGTATTTACCTCATATTAACTCCAAATTAAAATTTTTACATCCTATCATCTAGTTTTTTAACGCAGATAACGTTAATGTTCTCAGCAAAATTTGTGAGAAAGGCCCATTGTAGTGACAGAGAGTTTGAGCTTCCCCCAAAGTGATAGAAAAGTGATTTTTATATTCCTTCGGCGAACATTATGACAGTAAACACAAAGTTAGGCAATTAATTGAGGAGGGAAAGTTGCAGTGTTGGAGCCAAAGTTGGCAGGGCGATGGAGACTAGGTGGAAGCGTACAGTTAGTCAATCAGTAAATGTAAAGTACAGCAATTAGAAGGAGTTTACGTACATCATCATCATATTTGTTTTTTAATTTACGTTTGAATGAAAACAATTAATGTATTGATAAGTACAAGTGGTTACTATAATGTAATTCGCGTTCACATTTATCCAAATTTCAGAATCACCACAGCACATAATATACCTGTGTTTTTATTGATATACGAATTGCAGATATAGTTATGGGCGAGTAACATACACTTGTTAGAGTTAAGTACATAAGAAAATTTCCAGAATGCTTACTATAATTGCAGCTGTGAAGTCTTGGATCACAAAAATCTATAATCTCGCAACTAACGGATGTTCAGTTCTGAGTTGCAGTTCAGGAGTGCGCCACATGGCGTTTGTTTGCCGCGTTCACAAAAAATTAATGCTATGCCCCAATGTTGGCATGGCAAGTTTTGTCTGAAACCAAAGTTACAGCCGACTCTGTAACTACTTGCACTCACAGTGCTTTACATTCTACGCTAACAGATATTTGGTAACCTACAGTAAACATTATCTGTTGCTGCTGCACATTAAATTGGTATACAACTTAAGTTAGGTAGTTAACCTTCCCTCTGTCCTCCATTTAACCATCTCAGATTCTAAAAGTGATTCTTCTATCACTCCACAGACAACTGCCAACTTTTGCATACAACGTTCCCTGGCCAAATGCCACGCTTTAGAACAGTTATGACATACAGCGAGTATTGGCACGTTGCTTCCAGTGTTTATTACCGCGTGAACTAAAACATTCTCTATGATCCCAATTATTCCTCGAGGTCCCCGCACGAGGATATTTTATTTTGTTCCTGCATTTTGTACACTTCTTCCGGTACCAGCTGAGGAATCTGGATTAGCTGCTGTAGGTTTTCTACTTGTACCAGCGTAACCAGCAACACATGAGGAGCTTGTTTTCAAAACTGGATATCTCAAAAAAATTGAAAAGTCTGTTTATGGTAAATTCTATACAAACCATATTGACTAAATCAGATGGTGAAATGGTTGTTATCTAATGTATATACTTTAGATCAAAATTCCATTCCACCGTCTGATTTATTTGATATGGTTTGTACAGGATTTACCAGAAACAGACTTTTTAATAATTTTTTGGAGATATCCAGTTCTGTAAGAAAAAGCTCCTCACATACTCGTGGTCCAATCTGTAGTTCGATTCGATTAACATTTGTTTAATGTTTCTGCTGCATAGGCCACTAACAAATTGTTCCCATAAAGCTAACGGTAAATGTTACAATATTGCATGTTAGTGCATAATAGTAATGGCGATCAAAAACATTGTTATTTATTAGTTTTCTTCAAACACCCACACGTGGAAATTAATCAGTTCAGCTGTCACCAGCATTTTTGGAATATAATTAGTTTTTAATACTATTTCCAGCTCTGCCAGAGAATAGTTTCCCGGTTCATCTGAAACTAACAAATCACACAACACAACAAATGTATTTTTACCTATCATTGACAATAATTCTGCGACATACTTATTCTCTGAGACCGATTTTACATCAAAAGATTGACTTAATCAACATGTTTGATATAATATGAACTCCTCTCGAACACATCCATCATTCCAAATTATGCCACTGTAACTACAAACCACAAAACGATTCAATTAAAAGCTCATTTGCGAATGCTTTGCTCCTAACTTGTACGCCATCTTCGCCTTACTGTTCTGCCAACCTAGGCAATACTACTACACAAGTGGGGCCGTGGTGGCCGAGTGGTCAGATCATTCGCCTTCCACCATGGCGATTCGGATTCGGTTCGGTCCCCGGATTGGAAATGTGGAAATCGTGCCGAAATATGCCGCTGGTCGGCGGGTTTTCTCGGGTTACTCCCGTTTCCCCCGCCCTTTTATTCTGGTGCTGCTCCATACTCACCTCATGTCACCGCTCAACAGCGCTAAAGACCTCGATGTGAAGGGCTGACCAAAACACTTACTCATTCTTATAGATCCCTGTTTCTCATTGTGATCTTACTTGCTAACCGTAAATTATGGCAGTGCATATCTTTTGAATGGTGTAAGTTTGTAAAAAAAAAATGAATTACTTGGCAATGTGTTATTGTTGTGATAAATAATCTAATGTGAAATAAATTGCAGCTACATTAAAAATAATTAATGTAGTTTTATTTTTTACAGTGCATACGATCTCTGTACCGAAACCAAACATGAATGATGCGACGAAAATGCGTGTTCAAGTTGGTGACACACTACAGCTGCAGTGCTGGGTGCAGATTGCATTAGGAATCTCATTTGTAATATCGTGGACGTTTCCTGACCAGAGAAATACGACGGTAAAGAAACTACTTTTTTGTAAGATCTAGGGTAATGTGTGTAAAAGTATTATCATGAACATGATGTAGGAATACAAGGATTATAAATTACTTTTAAGCAGTTTATTTTGAAGAAATAAACTTCGTTTTTAGAAAGAAATGTAACTTTTTTTTTTTTATTTGAAGCAATCTCGAAAATACAGAGTGGTATGTTATTTCAATTGTAACTTTGCCATTCTATCAGGGGTATATTTTGGTTTTCCCTGAGTTTATTTATGAAAGTTAGTATTCACGTGTAATATTATTAAGAATGCAATTTTATCTAAACCTTTTAATAACTGCAAATATTAAGTTATATTAATGTGCAGGAAGACAGTTTCGCACAAAATAATTAAAGTCAAAATATTGTAATAAAACCTTTAATGTTTAGAAACAATCTATACTCTTGAAAATGTAATTTATAAATGCCAATATGATTCTTTATTGATATTTATACCGGACCAGCAAACCTCGACCGTAACCCTCTTTCATTGGCGGTAATGTTAAATGGAATAGTGTATGTATGAGATTGTTTGACATAAAACTGAGGGAATTCCTGTGTTTTTTTTTTGCGGTTTTTGTGTGTTTTATGCCTTTTTTTTTTTTTTTGGTGTGTGTGTTTTTGTACTTTGCAATTCAACACAAGTTTGGTCAGCAAAACTTGAGCAATGTCGTAGTGCTGTATGTTGTTCATAGTAACTTTTTATATATCTTTCTTTTTAATTACCAATTTAAATATGAGAGCTCATAAATGCTAGGTTATGAATGTTTCAATGTCATCAGTAGTGAGCCAAATAACGCCTCAAATTCTGCTGCACTAGTTTCATTATTTCTAGAATAACCAAGTCAAACGCTTCCCAGTAGACAGTAGTCATAATTTTCCTTCGTTTATAAAAACCAGAGGGACATGAACTGTTTTATTTTTTATTATGATTCACTTTCAGAATTGCTGTTCATTACATATATTAGTCGCAGTAGCACAAAAATTAATTCTGTTAAGAATACGAACATTTTTTTTAAGAGTTCAGTTAACTTAGAATAAACAATTGTGACGGCCCTATTTTATTGATAATTTTATATACAGAAATTAATGTAGTTTAGGTTAATTATAATGATTTATTGCAATTAAGGGGCCTTTATTGTCATATGTAACATATTGCCATCCATTTTAACTTCAGTATTGATTGTGAGGGGTCTGTGGATCCTATGATAGGCCAGTATAAAAACCGTAGAAAATATGACTATTACTAATATTATCACAGAGGTATCGTGTCTGGTATCGTTTTAACCTGTGGAATGTCACCGACTCGAATATGCTAGTAACGTTAAGATAATTTTACGTGTAATGATTATAGTTTTTAAGAGTGATAATTGTCCGCCGGTCTGGCGACAATAGAGCAGTTGATGAGTGGGCCGTACCACATGCTGTCCGAGAAGGGGGGCGCCCGACCTCCCCCTGTCTCGGTGCCATACAATCCTCTCTCTTTCTCTCTCACCTACACATTTCTTCTCCTTTTCCCCTCCCCCAACAGACCCCGTGTAACGTACGTATTTTGAACTAGGATTATATTAATTGAAAATAGCAAGTAGTAATTAGGCTAAGTGTTTTATTTATAATTGCTGTGAGAATGTGCCCTTGTTTAATTTGATTTTAAATAAATACGGAGGCTTCCACAAGGGACGCACGCAATGTTCGGGCCAGGGCTTTGCTCTGATTGGTCGGGGGAACCTACCCGCCCCCATGAGTCCGGTGGGGCGGGAAGGGGACGCCACCCAGGAGAGCAAAGACGTGAGACGCGGGGCACTCAGAAAAAAGTCGCAAGAGAGACGCAATGGAGTCTTAAGACGAGCAGGGTGTGTGTGAGCTCCGGAGGACAGGTGTCAGGATCTTCGTCGTCGGGTTTGTAAGGGCGGTGGACAGCGAGCTCGGGGTCACCGGAGTGTGGACTTTTCGGGTGATCGCGGCCGGTACCTGCAACATAATTAACGTCGTGACCGATCAAAAGCCGCCAGAGGAAGCGCCTATTCTTTTCGTCGAAAGAAACTATAAGTATCTACCTCTCGTGACGCAACCCGCAGTGCGTGAGTCCCTTAGGCAGATTTAAAAAAGAAACTCCTCTGTTTTTTTATTTCAATTAGAACTAGCCGGGCATACTACAACATTACTTAATACGAACCCAATCATCCATAATTAATCACGTAAGAGACAGAACATCGACACCTCTTATTATAACCAAACGCGGGCCACGAACACCATCGCAGGACGTGACACAATCTAGGCCTATATTAAGCGCACCTCCTACCTGGAACAGTATATCGCATCAGAGGTACAGAAGCGAAAGAGCAAGAATTGCAACCTTGACGTGCGCTTCAATTATCGTCTCGCTAATAATAACTAATCACTGAACTAACAAGAGTGTTTTGAACAGAACCATTTTTTTTTTTTTGCTACGGGACATCAAACACTGACTTTGACAATTTAATTTTATTCGTTAAAAAGTTGTAGTATGGTCCATTGCTGTATTATATCAGAGTTACGCGTGTATCCGGTTGGTATATTTTCTGGCATATCAATCAGAAAAAGTAATTTTCAGCTTCGTTACAGAAGCTCGGAACATTCTTACTACTGTGCTGGCTGTCGAGTGACATTTCGTACACTTATCAAGTTAAAATATTTATTCTGTAGGTAGGTAAAAAAAATGCACATGAAAAATTGTTCTGTGAGAAACGTATTTCCAAACACTTTGCAATTAACGTGAATCATATTGTAGGCGGCATCTATAAGTAAGTTTCTAAAACAGTTTTTTTTGTCAGACTTTGTGTTAATCTCTCATAAAATTAAGTGCCCCACTCACTCACTCATTCATCACCACACATCCCAAACCGTTGGACCTAGAGACATGACACTTTGAAGATGGCTTTCTCCACCTACTAAGAAGGGATTTTTCGAAATTATCAAATAAAGTGGGTGAAAAGGGGTGAAACGTGTTTTCAATTATTCATTGATAGCGCTTAAATAAGTTGAGAGATCGGTGTGATTTTTGCTTCAGAAATTGCAGATTACTAGAATGTTCGATTTTTCGAAATTCGCGAACTGAGGGGGTAAAACTCATAAAACAAATTTTCGGACAATCATCGATAACTCATAAGTTCGTTAAGATATAAAGGGGAATTTTACTTTAGAATGAATGTTACGCATTTACCTAAAAGGGATTTCAGGAGTTTCTGAAATTCAATCTTTAAGGGCTCTGAAAAATTGTGTCATTTGTTTATGGCACAATTTTCCTCTCTGACTATCTTGCAAAACCCCTGTCACAATCGTAATTTTTTTTTGGAACATTAATGGCGTCACTGTTAAGCAAAGTGTATTTACAAAAATCTTGACTTTATCTAATTTTGTAATAGCTTATTAATCAAATAACGTACGTGGTATTTTTATTATTTATGTTGTTTAATGTTTGTGAATTTGAATTGTAGTAGTTAACAAAATGTCTGATAGTGCTCTAAGCATTACTAAAATATAAAATATTTATGTAATATTTTTACCAAGTATTCCAAGTTAGTAACTAAATTTGGTTAAGAATATGTGCTATAAATATTGAGTTTACTATTTGTGAACATATAAACCTTTCTCAGCAATATTGTTAATATTTTAATATGTAAAAAAAAGAGAAGTTCATATAGGTGCTCGAACGAGTAACCTGTGTTCGATGTATCGAATTCACCAAACACTACTCTAGGCGCGATCCTTGGTATTCTGTGACTATTTCCGCCTTCTTCCTTCTTCTACTTGCACAATGGCGTGATTACTTGAGAATTTTAACTCTATTGTAAAATCCTCGTTATGAGGTGACATCCTTTGTATCTTACCGCTTTGGGCAAGTTTTTATTCTTAATTTTATTGCTCGAGTGAGTATTTGTGTTATTTGGGTTTTTGGGCTCACACAATGTGGTTATTTGTTTAATTATGTAGCGGTTCCAGTGCGTGGGTGATATAGCCTACCTGGTTTTCGTCCATGGCTGTGGAGAGGCCTGTGAGCCTATAGCCCCGGCACTTGATGCCCTGCACCTGCGCCAAACAAGTGGGATGCATTGTCTTTTTTTGATCTGAAATCCTAAATTATTATTTAAATTTAAATTTCGAGAAACTAACTTACCAACATAACATTGTTAAAAAAGGGAGAAAATTTACTGATTGAAAAGACTTTTCAAGTGGATATGTTACCTAAAAAAAACTTTTTTTTTAATTTGGTCTTGTTAAAGCATAAAATAAAATGTTATAAAAAGAAATTATAAGCTCCGGATCCGCGAGTATTGTTTAACTCAAAATGTAACCATGTAATTCACTATTGTGAAACCACGATGATATTCAAACTGTTAATATAAGTGGATGTTTTAAAACTAAATACTCAAGTTCACGCATTAATATGTGATATAAAAAAAAAAAAAAGGAAAAATTTATTATTGTTGCAAGTAAAACATATTTGTTGGACATTTGTGTTTCACTCATATTTTCCTGGCCAGTAACATAATTTAGAAATAAAGTAAGTAAAATGAATTTAAGTAGATTTTGTAGGCGACTGTTGACAACTGTGGGTTCGGCACTGTTTTTTAATTATTTTACCGAGAGTGTTCATGAAGGAAACTCAACGACTCACGTCTGAGTCTGGTCTGCCCCTGTCTCTGCGAGGCCTCAGTCATTTGGGGTGTTGCCTTAGGGGTGACTGAGGGGTTGCAGGGATATGGGCGGCAAAGTATGGCTCAAAATAATTTTTTTTTTTAAATTAATGCTCCATATCCCTTAAATCTGTTAAGATATCGACATGGTTTTTGAACAGGGATGAAGCATGCATAAATATCTAAAAAATATTTTATGATATTAAATGTTACAATTTAGGGGGTGGACCGACGTAAATTGTTTCAGAAATTAAAAAAAAAAAAGTATTACTACGGAGAAATATTCTATATGTTTGTTTCTTTTTGCTGTTCTATTAATATCTACGCATACAATTTTGGACATGGACCTGCGTACATACACATTTAAATTCTAAGGTATTCTGACGTACAATCTTGGCGTAGATAATTGGAACACTGGTAGTAGAGTTTGTGTTCGTATTTCGTGTAAGTGCTAGGAGAAAAATAACTGCTGTGATTATATATATGCACATATTAGTGGCAGCTAGCAAATAATTCATGTTCTCATTGAAATAAGAAAACTGAATTTCTTCTTCTTCTTTTTTTTTTTTTTTTTTTTTGCGCTTTAGGTATCCAATGGTTGAAAAGTGGTAAAATGTATTTTACAGACATCCCCTAGAGTATGTTATAATCCGGGTGAGGTATCAATATTCTTTGGGGCGAAAAGTCGTAAATTGTATTTTCACCATGCCTTCAATATCTTACTAACGCGATTAGCTATCGTTATGGTTATTCCTTCAAAAATTCCACGCCAATAAATCTGTGACCGGGCAGCTAGTTGATCTATAAAAATAAACCCCATCAGTTTCTTAAATTCTCTCCAAGCAAAACAGATATAATATGAAACATTCACATTTCATTAAAAAATGTCTTGAACTGCTCCAGGTGCTCTTTTATACTCATATAAATGTAACTATTAAATTTTTATCCCGTGAAAATCGGTATGAATTGAGTTACTTGAGATTAAAAACAGTAATTTAGACGGGCATTATCATCATACTGCGAAACGCTTTCTCACTTGTCTGACGTCACACCTTAGTATCAGCACATGGCACATTGTAGGCTATATACGTTTTGTTTATTGAACTTGCGGGAAGAAATGGAAGAGCAATTTTTAAAGCACAAAGTGATAATCTGCCCCGTGTTAATTATGATATGGTACAACACTATTTTAATTCCAGTTACGTCATTGGAGCAGAAACGAAAGGAATTAAATTACAAAGGAAGTTACTCATAGTTTATTTATAAAGTACGGTACATTACCGAAAAGTAACATAAAATGTACATGTGAGCAGTCATACATAGTATGACACTACTCAAAATGCTGTACTGGTAAAAAACAATTGCCTCGCAATATAATGAAGTACCGGTACTGAAAGCCATAATCGTTTGTGATTTGCGTTACGGCCGCGCCATTCATGACTGTAGGAATGTTATGTGGAAAACTGAATATTTTACGTGAAAATATGTACTGCAGACACTGTTTGCCTGTATTGACAGATTGTAAGTCATATGTGAATGATAAATATTCGGGTTCTTTTAATTACCGTAGACCTACCTTGAAATTACGCTACCATCGCAGGCACACTCACACATTGCCGGTGGCTGCGTGCGTAACTTGGCCACTAGGACTATCCCAGCGGACGCAACTTGGCCGGTAGGACTATCCCAGTGGACGCAACTTGGCCGGTAGGACTATCCCAGCCGCCGCCACGCGAGTACCATTCTTGCGGTGCGGTAACAGTACTCGGCCCATTTGGTATCAAATATAGGATGTCCCGAAAATACCTTCCAATATTTACACAGGTTGCAGTATGCAACAAAATAAGACGAAAACATGTTGGGAACGGTTCACCTAAACTAAGTATTAAAGGCGTTATGACCAGTTAAAGATGAATGTTAAAAACCGTATTTTCCCAAAATATGGGAAACTACGCCACATACAAAAACAAAAACGTCAGCATTGCTTAATTCTATTGGGATCTTCAAACCAACAGCATATGGTGCTTTATATAAGAGGTTCGGGATAAAATGAGCACTCGAAATAGCCCTGCTAAAGTTCTATTTTCAGACAACTCGTATCTTTCCGCGCGTAACGGCTAACGCCGGGACATGTCTAACCTCTCTGGACACGTCACTTAATGTATACGCGTTCACAATAAATTGTGTAGTCGGTATTGATCTATACAGTTTACTAAAAATATTATTAATTATATAAAATACAATTATGTCAATTTCGGTTGAGTTTGTTTCTATATTGTTGTATTTAAACGGGAAAACTGAGTAATTTCGCTGCCAACCATACAAGCAGTAAGGTAACTATAGTTAATGTTAAATTATACGCAGTAACGGCTAGTCATATTTTTCAAAGGTTAAGTTATTAGTGTTCACTTTATCCCGAATGACCTATACCTTCCACCCATTGGAAAATAGCAGAGGTTGCTACCCTCTAACTGCATACAACAGATTTTACCTCCAAGTTTTCTATACATTTGAAGCTGGTTTGTTGAGTAATGTTACCTGTCTTATTTTATAGAATACCTTGCTTGCGTAAAACACAAATTAATTTAAATAAAAATTTTCCTTAGTAAACAACAGTTTATAACATGAGCAAGTAGATTACTATAACTTTGCTTGTTTGTCTCAACATCGAAGTGTTGTGACCACGTGTCATTAATATATATATATATATATATATATATATATATATATATATATATATATATATATATATATAAATCATATTGTGTAATGTATCAGCCTACTTTAATTGTTGGTACAATTGTTTTAATTAGGATTGTATTTGCAATTGTTTTGTTTATACTTCACTAGCTCTATAACTGTAGTACTGATAAAATATTTCACATTATAGTCCGGGAGCATGTGCATTCCCGTGCGATTTTTGTGATGAAAGCAAGCGACCTTCACAGTTATGTTCACAATCCTTCATAGAATAAGAAAAATTATGTTGACAGTCTCAGAATCTGCTCAGATTTTTGTTTTGATGTACGACACAAAAGTATGCTTTCAATGAGTGAACCCTCGTTGATATACCAGTATTGTATTGTCATAGTTGTGTTTAACTATGCTCAGTTACTATTAGCACAGTTTACTATCAAATGTATCAAATGGATAAACAATAACAGTAACACTTAACTGGATGGTGTTATGCATCAATAGACTATGCGCCAATTTTAAGTTATCAGTAAATCTTGCTTAAGTTTTTCGGATCTGAAATAGACTTACAAAAAGTATAATATTTCTGTAAATCCAGCATTGATAATCACAGGATGTAGGGATACAATACTTTATATAAGACCGTTTCAATGCAGAAAAATATTTTATACCGAACTATAAATTGGCACTTGGTCTATTGATGTATAACACCGTCCAACTTTAACACACCACATTTGGATTAGTTTGTGTCTTCAAAGAAACCATCACTGTCTTCTTCAAAGTCATCATTTTCCAGATCTTCTGGGTCCACTGAGTTGTTGCAATCGATGTCATGATTGCCAGAAAAGCAAGAACACATATCACAACAGAGCAACCCAGCTTTACGACAGCTGCATCTGCCGCCCTGGCATCTGGATGTAGTACAGCCACATTTCACCAACTGAAGTACACATTGTGGAGCCGGAAGTTGTTTTGTCAGTATTGGTATCCATACACCTCCTTCCATTTTCCACCCTTAATTTTCAGGTGAAGGTATGATAGGGTTAATGTTTGTATCATTGTTCCAAATTATTGCTTGATGGTGTGATCTTAGTATTGCGTGTTGCAAAGCATCTTTTGTAGGTGGTAGACTTTCCGATTGGGCTTGTTTCTTGGAGAATAGCCACCATCTTAACTTATGAACCTGCGAGATCTGTGTATTAGGCAAGTACACCTGGCAAATAAACTCTTCTAAGGCATGAGATGTCTCTTCACTGATAAGAAGATCCTTTCCCAGGTTTCCAAGTGCACTTATAACCCTATTGTTGCCATTCTTGAATGCTTTCCAGAAACTTATTTTGCCTTTTCCTGCAAAACTTC
>PNEQ01025519.1:0-17608 GCA_003012365.1 Medauroidea extradentata
AGTCAAAAATAGTGAAGAATTCTGCTTATTAAAGATGAAGGCGAGTAAGGTCAAATATTCTGGTTCAGAAAATTAAAAATAATTAAAACAGCGGAAGACAACGGAAATTACCACTCGAACGTGAAAATAACCTAGAAAATACTTTTACTAAGGTCAATTCTAAGACAGGGTGGAAATATAAATGTTAAACGTTTGGCTCTGGGACAATTTCTGCCACTTGAGCACTGGTATCGGTAATGTATGTAAACTGACAAATCACAGAACTTTCGCGATTTAAAGATTTGTCAATGTGGACCTCACGAAATACTTTTTGAGTGGCTACAACATTTTTTGGTAATCCCTGTAAAACTTTATTGGGGGCAAACAGTGGCGGCCGGTCAATGTTTTGAGCTCAGTGCTCTGAATATAATTTCCTTCACCTCCTTCCCCGCTAAATCGCTATACTTTCTTTCCCTGCTAATAATCATATGTTTAACTCAAAGGTATAGGACTTTTGCTTTATATGTATTGAGAAATTGCTCTGTGTTTCATGGCAAGCAGTAATGTAGCCAATAAAGTGTGTTGTAAAAAACTTTCAACCTAAAGATGTTATCTACAATGTATAGTTACTCGTTAAATGCACAAGCAATGAATACCACTAACGGCAAGTTAGTATCCTACAATCTCAGTTTCTGTACATTTGTTCTTACTGCATTCCCTCTGTGTTTCCTCACGATTAATGTGAACCCGACTCGTAGATAAAATGCCAACATTAGCGCATGTGAGACGTCTTAAGACTACATTAGAGTTCAGCTTGTCTAAATGCAGACGCAATATTTTAACACACGCGAAGTAGGCCTACGTATATCTTCAGACCCGCATCGGCATATCATTTTGATACGATTAAATAACTATTCCGAAAACTATAACTTAATAACTCCTTCAATTATGAAAACTAGACATTTCATGTGCTTGTTCACTCGAAAATCAACACATACACAAACCTAAAATAATTTTCCACTCACCGTCAAGCAACACAGAATTTTCACAAAAATTAATCAATATTGTAAAATTCGACTTACCAAATTATCCCATCATAAAGCGTCGGTAATGTATCCATTGGGCCGAAGACTAATAACGTAGATTCTACTGCAGTTCGTTATTTATGCACAGTATCACGTCACTGACGCCCACAACTTACAATAATAATACATAGTAACGTACTATTCATAAAAGTTATTCTAAGTCAGCTACACAGCCATGCGACACCGAAAATTACTTTGTTTACAAGTCTGCAATGTACGAACACGTGCGCGACGCGAGTGGCCATCATTGTCAACATGCTGACGTAACTGTCGCGCGCTTGCGCAGTAGATAGCAGGGCTACTCTGCTCATTGCAAGGAGCAGGTGTTGATAAAGGCGAGGTTCCCGCGTCTCTCTTCACCTCTGGCAAGGCCAGGGGGTAGGAAAGAGGAGTGACAACCGTGCGCTAGTCCGTGGGAGCACCGAGCCAGGTTTACACCATAGAAAAGGGCGGCTTACACGAGCGAAATTACTTGAGAAAATTCCGTTCGCCTATAAAACTTAGCGCAAAGCAGTGGATCTCTTATAAAGAAAGGTTAGAAGTATAAATTGTGTCACATTACCTGAAATTTAATAAAATTAAGTACACAATAACTTTGTAAAAGTTTACTCAGTGCTACAGCACGAGAGCACGGCCTTACGCACCGCCACTGGGGGCAAAATTTTTTGTGGTCACCACAAAACATTTTGTAAGGTCCATGATGACGAAACAGTTTGTGGTGACCAATAAGTAGATTCCACGATTTTTCGCGAAAATAATTCTGCAACAGTTTGTTTCAATGCCTTACGTGCAGATATGTAGCCTTGCTTCATTGTCAGTGATTGGCTGTTTATAACTCTCAGCGTCTAGGTTTCTACCCGCAAATCACAGACGTGTAGTGTCGCAGTAACCTTGTTACTGTTGGCACAGTCAAATGAGCCACGTCTGTGTAATAATACATTCTGGCAATAACAATGAAGCATAGCTACATATGTGCACATAAGGCATCGAAACAAACTGTTGCAGAATTCTTTACGCGAAAAGTCGTGGGTTCTACCATAAGTTTTTTTTTTTTCAGTGTACACGAAGTTAATTATTTAAAAGCTAAAGTTTGTTGGTGTTTTCATGTTGTTATTAAATTAAATGAGTCCTCTCTTCGTAAAAGCCTAATTTAATTTCAGTACGCTCTCGTACTTTATTGCAGTGCGACAAGCAGTCGAATCTTTCCCAGCGCCTCTCTCATGAGGGAACACATGGTAGAATTGGACGACATTAAACAGAAAGGAACCAACCCACAGTTAACTGGAACTGAAATATACTGGGTCAAAGTTTTCTGTGTGTGTCTAAGACTCATATAAACAAATTTTTTCTGGGATCTTATTTTTCGTCAAAATATGTGATATAGTGCGTCTTGTTTTTCTAAGACGTACTTTGGTCCTTCTCTTTCTACGTGATATGATTAGGGACCTGAAACATTCGCGTTTTCATTTAGGTACATGCTAGAATTCCAGCGAATATAAGTTCTTGCCCTTTTCACAATTGGCCGTTTACTTGTTTGACAACTCCTGGAAGTCGTTGAACCAATAATAACACTGTAACTAAACGTAGGCCAATTTCACTGTGTCATCGAGCAGCTAATGAACAGCCGCTGTCTGCTAGAGAACACATGTGTTCTTGGAGGCTAGCCTACAAGTCACTGAATCTGTGAATTTTTCCTATATCTAGGTATTATTATATCTAAATTATAAATTTGTACGATGGTTTTTCCTGCTTAATGTCGGTCAATTAACCATACTTTTTACTAAGCAGACCAGATCTTAAATAATAACTTCTTAAAACTTTTGAGTTGGGAACGTGTACACATATGAGATCCGTGCTATTCTGATGAACTGCATCATTTTTCTAAGCCATTGTTACGTCGCGTAGTCTTGTTTTTGTGAACTGATCGTTATTTATTCAGTCGCAAGTGTAATAATGTCTTATTTCCAGTAATTATCTTGTGTTGTTTTAATTGTGTCGTCCTGCGATTTTCCCTTGTCTCGATTATTTGAGTACTAAAACTTTGTCGTTTTGTTTGTTATAAACTGACATAAATCCTCGTGGGACTTAATGTATTTCGTTCATTTCTTTACCATTATAATTTTCGTCTTTTTTCCTTACATGTATAATTTTGTTTTGCTTTTAGCTTTCTAGGACAACACAGATACACGACAGGGTAAACCAATATTAAAGTCCCCTAAGTCCCCAAAGCAGTAGTAGGGAATTTGACACCATTAGTATGCGAAAA
This sequence comes from Medauroidea extradentata, assembly GCA_003012365.1. Classification (NCBI taxonomy): domain Eukaryota; kingdom Metazoa; phylum Arthropoda; class Insecta; order Phasmatodea; family Phasmatidae; genus Medauroidea; species Medauroidea extradentata. The sequence goes on from PNEQ01025519.1 coordinate 3,331, forward strand.
CCTTGCTGTATATATTTTTCTTCTGTGACTAAATTTTAATAGAATAATTTATGCACGTTGAACTGTATTTGGCACAAATATCAAATAATGATGGTTAATATTGTTCTCCTTTGTCTAAAATAAAAACTCTTTATCTAGGTTTTTAATATTAAAATATTTAAATTATATTGGTGACTGAAAACATTACGATCTCATGTTTTGTGTAATTTTTCTTACTACATAATGAGCGAAGCTGCAGGAAAACTGCATGGGACATCACTTGTTAAACTATAAAAGAAGTGTAAATATTATCACATGCGGTTTTGATATCGCTATGCTTTTTTTTATGACGGAAGGGTAAATTCAGTTATTTAAATATGCAATTAATATTCTATTAACAAGAAGTTACAAAAAATCTTTTTAAACAAATACTAATACACTGTTAGAAAAAAATTTCCGTGAAATTACGGAAAAGTACAAGCAATAAAACTATCCAGAAATCTTCGTAAAGTAACGGACACTCAGTTTTTCTTGATAACGGAACCCTCCGTAAAATTACGGACAATCCGTTTTCTGTAAAAAAAGTTTAATTTCTTTAAGCTACTAGCACTCCATTTTCAGAAATACGACATATTCTTATTTACTATGCTTTCTCGAGACTCTGACACACTATTTAGTAACCTGAAAGAATTTTCGAATTTGCTGGGATTCGAACCCACGACCTTATGATCGCCAGGTAGAAGTTCTAACCATTGTACCACAGTTACAATTTATGAGCAAGTGAGTTACATGTAGTGGTAAGACATCAACTTTATAGGAGAAAACTTTTGTATTTGATATCCTAATTTTAGAGAACCTAATTAATTACATTATAAGACAAAGAATTTAATCTACAGAAATAAATAACTTTAAAGATATAAAACCGCTAGCACATAACACAGATAACAGGTACGATTTTTTTCAGCTGTGATGAAGCGAGGAGAAAATAAGATGCGTGTGGCCATTGAGTGGGGTAGGTTAGAAGGGTATGCCATAAGGAAAGGGAGAGGGCAGGAGAGGCTACAGGGGTATGCTTTAAGACAGCACAGGGGCATATCATAAGGAGAGGGGGGGCTATGACAGTTGGGGGTATGCTACGAGGGTAGAGATAGGCTAGTACAAGCATATGGTGCAAGGGAGGGGGCAAAAATCCACTTCCCCCTCATGGCGTTTAGGCATAACTTGTACCAAAAGGGTCCATTCCCCTCACTTCACCTCCCCCCTCACTTCCTAACCACCATCCTAGGGCGGGGCTCAAGCCCTCAGCCAATCACAGACCTCTTGGCACTAAGGTGCTATTCGTACCGAAAGACCCAGCCAAGGACACGCCCCCTTAATTGCCCTGTAGGCCAATAGCAGCACCTGTTGGAAGGGGGACTAATGCTATTCAAATACACCTTATGCTGGTTTTGCTACCAGTTGGGGCAAAACACCCACGTGGTCACTACTACTCGGAACACTTCAGTCACTTACTGAACAGTTCGGCCCTTTGTCCATGCGCGATACGAGTCCTTGTTTGTATTGGTCTTCTCTTCGCGGCAATCTGTGGACAACCAGGAAGCAGCACTAAACTTCTATTACCTTAGCTTGTCTTGTCTTCTATTCGTTTAGCATCATTGTGCATGCACATTAACTCCAGAATTCATAGTGATTTTTAATACCAATTTTTATTAAAGAAACACAGTAAAATACGCCTTGAAATTGAAAAAATATATGTCGACGAATTTATGGAAAGTTACGGTCAAATATCCGTAAACTGGTAATACGGACAAATTTCCGTAAACAAAAAATTACGGAAGCCACTTATGTAAAATTACCGTAATTTTCTATAAATATTTCCGTGAATTTACGGAAATTTTTTCAGTGTAGGAAAGTGTTTTATTTTAGGCCTGTCCGCAAAAACTTTTAAGTCTCTGAATCTTACTCTGTTGGGTAAATATTCGCTCACATTTATACACGATTTCTGTAATTTTTTACACTACACACACGAGACAGTGGAAAATCACAGGAAAATTTTTCTGCGTTGTCTCACACTTAAAGTTTTGCATCGATATTGGCTATCGTTTATTGAAAGCACTGTTACACTTCAACATGAATAGTTAGAGATCTACTTGTTTGACACAATGCGTGTGTGATTTGACCCAAAAGTCTAACGAGTGTCACAAATTTAATGATCCAGTAGTAGATTAAAAAAAAATATTCAGTTCATTGGAGACTATGCTAACTGTAAATATTTTCGAAATTTTGCTATATCTCTAACATTACATCAGTGCATCACTGTAGCTAAGCGCCTGTTCTCTAAAGCAAGTAAAGGTATTACTAAGGTCCGGTTTCTCAATGTCTGATTTTCTTCTGATTAACTTCCGATTAAAATTTAACCAATGGTTAACAACAATATCTGTTTCTCAAGTACTGATTAAGATTAATCAGTGGCTTAGCAGTCGGTAACCATTGGTTATCTTAATCATAAGAAGAGGTATTGATTACAGAGTTAAACAGGGCTTTCAAAACAAACAAGAATATAAACAGTGACAATATTTTAGGTTATGATGGCAGATGGTTTAAATTTATTGATTGAAGATGATGATGAACATACAGTATATTTCATAAACAGATCAAGCCTTTTTCGGGAATGCCCAAATCACATGTAAATAAATGACCACAAATTTTTTATGAGATTTCGCCTGAGAAAAAATGCTGTCCTAGTACTACTATACAAAAATATTAGGACAGCTGGAAATGACCACAGAGAAGTGTGAACTTGTTTATTGCATGTTTTATTTACATCCCATAAACTTTTGTACGTTCGGGTAAGTAATATTCTATTGTAGGTTATGTGAAAACATGTGGTGGTTATGTCACATGTCTTTGTATGATGTCTCTATACTGCCATACATTATGTTGCATAATTGGTTAGAAATCTTTGTTAGATATGTTAACACGCATTTGTACGTTGTACTACATATCTTGGGTAATGGTATTCAAATATTTATTTCTTTGGGAAAAATAAAACATACTTTGATCAGGGAATCAGGATTGAAAAGTTCTTAATATAAAATTATAAATTATATTACTTGTTTTCAGATACTTTTGTATATTAGAATACCCATTATAGGTTATGTTAATGTTACATAAATGTGTAGGTTATGTTAAACATATAGGTTCCTAGATGAATTAAATTCTACTTCGATTTTATTCCATGCATCTTCTTTCTGCTTCCAAGTAACGGAATCGGTTTTTTTTTTTGTATTCTCTGATAAGGACGTATTTTTTTTCAGCAAGAGAAATCAGCATTTCTGTTTCCACAGAAACAAAATTCTCGGCACGCGGCCACTTATTTTCTTCCATTATGTATATAAACACCGCTAACCAGCACAACTAAATAAAAAATAAAACGCTTCACTGCAGCCAATCACAAGCTGATACGTCATTGCATGGTTGCCACATTTACCTTAACCGATACTTAACTAAACGTAAGATTAAAGTACGTTGAGAAACAGTTCAGATTTAATCACCACTTAATCAATAGGTTAAATATAATCACAGGATTAGCTAATCAAGACTTTAATCAGACATTGAGAAACTGGCCCTAAGTGAAATAAAACTTGTTAATTACGTCAAGGGACTGAAAAATGTCTTTAATGACCCACATGCTAGGATCTATTGTCCTAAGCGCACTCAAACCCCCTCTATCCGTTTGTTTGCTGTTCCACTAAGTAGCAGTTAATGGACAAATAGTCAGAGCTTGCGTATGCATAGGATAGTTAATTCTAACATGCCGGTCATTGAATTAGCAAAATTTTCTTGGCCCTAATTATCACTCATTCAATCTTCATAATTCTTTTAAAACTTAAGAAACATACGTAGTTTTGTGAAGTCATCCTTAAGCATATTAATTGTAACTATTTCTGTACATTAACTAATAATCACTTCAACTTTCCGTGAATCATGACTAGAGGTAGGTCAATTTCGCGGATTCATCTGGCAGCAGCCTAGACTTGTCAGTCCTATACACCCACTGGCCACAATATCTATTGGCTTATAACCGTACAAGCAGGTAGCAAGCGATAGCACTTCGAATTATTTCCTTATTTACTACTGGCTTGCAGTAGTCAAACGCGTTTCGTAACAGCCGGCAGCAAGTCACAGACATGACAATGAAGTATATATATAATTAGCGTTCAACCTGACGTGGAATGTATCTGCGAAATTTACGTACCTCTAATCGTGACTTCTAGTTAAACTATTTCTAAAATGTTAGTGCTTCTCTTAACAAAATGTGATCTAAGGCGATTATAATCATGAGGTTGGCATTGGTAGGGAAAAATTACAGATTGCCACGTTCAAACAGTAACCGCAGTAGATTGTTCAAGAGTTCTTGAGATCCTGCAGGATTCTATACATAACCTAACGATCACGTATATCTGGCCACGTGACTGTGTTGACCTGCCTGACGCCAGAAGGTTGTCTAGTGTAACTAATGCAGGTTGTAAGCAAGTAAGATAAACTCGGTTGTCATGTAGCGGAACACTTTCGATGAAGGAGGGCCGATTGCATAGTCTTGCGGAGTAATATCTCAGGCCCCTCTGAGTGAAAACGGAGATATTTTCACTTCAGTAAGGAAAAGTGAATGAAATCTACTGAAAACTGATGATTACTGAAGGTGTTGTCAGACCTTCCTTAAGATATTATCAAGCTGCAAACAATCATGGCGGTTGTAAATAGAGGCTAAGACGCCAACTGTGGGACTATTATATGCTTTATTTTTAAATTGTTTGTAATATTTTAGAGGCGAAACATAGCTATAATGTAAAGGAAAGACCGCACGCACTGGTATCTACGAAATAGTTTAAATTCTTTGTACGTTATTAGATGAAACAGTTGCCATTTTCAATGATACTTTTATTTTTTAAACAAAATGGTTACGATAACAATTTAAGAAATAAATCGACGATGTATTTTTACCATTTTGAAGTTGCTTTTATTTTCACTTTGCAGTAAGCGAAACACTAAATATAAGTCATCAGATCGCTGTAATATAAGTTTCGTGCGTTACAAATGGAAAATCGTATACATTTTAGCTACATTCGCAAGTCGGTGCATTAAGAGAAATTATCTCTCTCTCTCGATTATTGTGACAACACATTACCTTAACTGTAATATTTAAAATTCCTGACTGTACAATGCAAATGAAAAATTTCCAGGTTTTACGCAAGTTCTCCTTAGTTTCACCTTTACCTAAAGATTTTCCTCGCTTGACTCTGCAATCCACCCTAAGTAAATTCCTTCTCTCCTCGAGCTGGCAGTTTCTCCTTTGCAACTCTTCGAGAGAGTAAAGGCGTGGCAACCTGTACTTAATTATTGGGAGGGGTCTAATATGTCCGTTTACCGTAATCTCAAATTACTGCTAGAAATTGATCACTACAAGCAATTTCTGATTCTATTATATTTAACATGTTGAAGAGTTAAATGTAATTATAATAATTATATTGTGAACATTGCAATTAGTCTCTTATGGTCAATTTTGTGCTCGCACGTTTGTACTAGGGAGGGAAATTTGCAGCCTTATTTCTACTGTTTTCGACGAAAATAAGGTTCTCGTGTATCATGGCAGTTAGGAGTATCTTATTATATGCTTTCTGCTCTGTGTTGACACATACAGAACGTTTAAATAAAAAAACAGAATATGAATGTATACAGAATGTTCTTGAACAACGGGTTCAAATTTTGAGATTGTGATTCCTTATAAAAATAAGGTATAGTTACATAAAGCCTAGCGCTATATTTTGAGGGAATTATTTAACCCTTAAAAATCTGTTTTTAATTTTTTTTTTTGCAAAATTTCGGAAACCACGTGGAGATAAATTACAATTCTGCGCACAATGTTTAGTGTTATCGAGATCTTTATCCCGTGAAGAAACCACACTTTAAAACTCTCCCCGTCATGAAAATGACAAGGGTGGCCATCCTCATATTGACAACAACTTTTGTGCCGTTAGGTTCTGTGAAGAATTTGTCGCTTTTCTGAACAGTGCATTCTAAGTAATAAAAAAGGTTATCTTATTGCAAGTCGCTAGAAAGCGCCGTTTAGGAGAGAAAAAAATCATACAAATAGTCAGTGGCTGCAATACACTGCATGTGAGGTGAGCACTACAACCTGTACTGAGTGATTATAGCATCGTAGGAACCCGAACGTCGGTTACTTGTTACATAAGTTCACACCTGAAATGCGCCAGATATGAAGACATGTGCTGGGAATAGGTATGTATGAAGCTGTAGTATTTAAGTTTTATTTGTTGAGGTTTCCTTGACCTAATTTGAGACACACTTTTAAAGATTTGCACCAAAAGGTGCACTTTTCTGATTGCAAAATGCAATTGTAAACTTTCTGTGCCTACAATGCTATGATCGCTTAGTACAGGTTGTAGTGCTCACCTCTCATTCAGTGTATTGCAGTCACTGACTACTTGTATGAATATTTGTCTCGTGAACGGCGCGTTATAGCGACTTACAACAAGAGGACTTTTTGTTACTTAGGATGCACTGTTCCGAAAAGCAAAATTGTAGTTCACAAAACCCAACGGCACAAAAGTTGTCAATAAGAAGGTGGCCAACCCTGTTATTTTCATGAAGGGGAGAGTGTTAAAGTATGATTTCTTCACGGGTTAAAGATCTCGATAGCGCTAATCACTGTGCGCAGAATTGTAATTTATCTCCAAGGTGGTTTCCAACATTTTGCCAAAAAAAAAAAATCTTTAAAAGTATATTTTCAAGGGTTAATATATCCCTCAAAAATAGCGCTGGTTTTAATTGCTTTATGTAACTAAAAGTCATTTTTATAAGGTATCTTGTCTCACAATTTGTACCTGTAGTTCATGAACGCCCTGCATATTTACATCTTAAATTCTTATATAAATATACAGTTTATAATATTGTATTTTAAATTTAAAATACTAAAAACTTAAGTACTCTCACAGTGTCTCATACAGCAGTATTTCTTTAGAATTTAACTTTATTTTGGTTTGAAATATCAACGTTAAAAACCGATCAGTTAGGAAGTAAATTATTTAAAAATGATTCCTAGTTGTGATTACCTGACTTCCAGCTGACTTAATGTCAGATAGAGATTTTTTTGTACTTCTTTATTAATTTTTTTACTGTAGAGATATGGAAAGGTAGCGCTGAAATAAATAGTAAAATATCATATTACACTTATAATTGTATATAATTTTTCTAGTATATTGTCACACAAAGTGTTGACAGATGTTGGTGACTATATTCCTGTCTTCTCTAAGATCCAGTCTCTGAAGTGGCTAACGTTGACAAAGACGCCAGGATTGACACCACAGTTCCGACCCCACGAGACTATGCCGATCTGCTTGCCGTCCACAACAAACGGACCGCCCGAGTCACCCTAGAAAAAAATGCCATATGCTTAAAGTTGAAAGTATTACATTAAAATCTCATCAGTATTGAAACAAAAATTAAAGGTTCATTGCTCTCTCTGGCAAAAGCGTTTGAGAATATATTTAAAACTCATACTGGGATATTTATGTTGACAAGTGACGAAAAAGTACGCAAATGTCTGAAAAGCAAGATAAATAGACAGGCATTTATAACTACACTTTTATCGTCAATAGCCAATTATACGTAAGTATACTATTGCGCCACTAATTTTGTTGCTACTACACATTATTTTATTGCGTCATATAACTTCTTACATTTTGTTCACGTTTGCTCATTCCGCTAACGAGCGTTTTTAAAATAATTAATAGATTTATTGTTTATCGTGCAAATCAATTTGTCTTATTCTTACAACATGTACTTTTTTTTAACTGCTAAAACTAGTTATCACAGATTCTAGTATTATTAATTATTGACATACAAGCAGGGTTTCAATATTATTTCACACAATTATGTAGAGAATACGTGAAACTGTGCCTTTTAGTGTTCATTTTAGTACGAGCGAGTTCTTAATCGTTGTACGGCATTTTTGCCGATTGAAATATTGGTAAAATTTTTACAGCGATCATATGAGCGTGCGTGATGCAGTGATACGGTGATGAAGCTACAGAGAATCCTTGGTGAGAGAAACAGAGACAAGCCCCAAAATATCCGCAGCTCCTTTAAAAATTGCCGCCACTGAGTACAAAGGCGAAAATCGAGAGCAACTAGGGGTTACCTGCAGGACTGGGTATCAAATCCGGTTATTTAATAATGCGAACCATTTTTACCTGTGCCGCAAGTAATTTACTATGCAAAGTAAAATTTACGTATTAAATCCCTTTTCAGGAAACATTAATTTTACGGAATTTTATGTGTGTACTACATTGTCAGCACCAGTTTTCCTGGCAACAATTTCTTTTTGATTATTTTATTTATTGCAGTAGCATTTTTGTGGTTTTTATTATAAGTGTTCAGTGACTCATCAAGAACATTGATTTGCAGTGCCGTTTGTAAAAAAAAATTACAAGTTTTTTTTTCTGAAATTCATTATAATTACCGAACATATGCCTTGCTCATCTTCGCCAGACGCACAAATCATAGAGTCGACGACTTTGTTGTCGTGCATTTTGTTGCAGTCAGCGGTATTCATGACTGCCACGGAGACTTCCTGGAGGGTCTCGGAGAGGCCTGATTCCAACTAAGAAGAACACAATTAACACACTCATATATTATATTTTTTGTACTCATACAAAAGCCTGCGGCCATCCAGTAACCACTAAAGAAAGTTGTGTACTAAGACGATTATTCTAGCAATTAAATTCAAATTACATTGGCGAAAATAGGAATTATTTCTAATATCATGGTAATGAACAAGTATTTACAAAATAACAGTCAAACAAGTTTTTAAATAATTATGAGACCCAGAAATTTATCGACTTCTATGAACATAACTTCCGAGATAAGTCACAGTTTATGAAACTTGTTCTCTAGAGTTCTTACTCAGCAGAAAACCTTCATGAACACACTCGCCGACTCCCGCCCTACGTTTTAATATTTTGGACTCTTTAAAGATTTAACGACAAACAGCACAAATGTGGAAGGTAAGCACCCGAAATCCATAACAATCAAGAAATAAGCATTTTTTTTTACATAAAAACAACACCGACTTCAAAAATATCTACTCTGAAAAAAATGAACAAAATAGTAAAAAATAATGGTGTTATTTTTAGACCAATAACGACAAAATCAATTTATCGGGGCAGTGACAATTATTGTTATTTTTGGAGTCGGTGCCAGCCAAGGTTAAGAAACATGTAACGAAGTAGCGTAGGTGTACACGTAATTTAATGAAAATTAATGTTGACTGCAACTAAGAATTTCTTAAGATGCCCGCACACTTAGGCGCGGCGGAGCACGGTGACTTTTATTCCCTGGTTCAGTTACATGCAAATAAATGTATCCCCGCACACTTGGGCGAAGAGCGGCTGGGCGCAGCGCGCGCTGCCTCGCCCAAGTGTGAGGGCTTAGGGCTCTCCATGCTGCCGCGCCCAAGTATGAGGGCTCATGGCTCTCCAAGCTGCCCCGCCCAAGTGTGAGGGCTCTCCCTGCTGCCGCGCCCAAATGTGCGGGAGGGGAGCAATTTGAGTGAGCGACCCAAATGCGGGCAGACGCACGATGGCAGTCGTCCGTCGTTGACAATTGTGTCTGATATCTAAATTTTCGATGCGTTTGTTTAACCATAAGTTCTCTCTAATTGTATTCGATTGTGGTTTCTCGATGCTTAGAATCTCCTTAGTATATTTAGAATTGTTTTGTACGACTTATGTGTTCATTTGTCAATAGATTTTCGAGGTGTCGCTGTAAGTTCATGTTTTGTTTATTTTTGCAAATAGATTTATGGGGAATTAAGGCGTTACTTTAGGCAGTTGTGTTCAGCTGTAAATTTGTTTTATTACGTATTGCTACATTATCGAATGAACATAACTTTAAACGTAATTTGCCGATTTTCGGAAATTTCGTAACATTTCTTAAAAACTTGGCTGGCACTGACTCCAAAATAACAGTAATTGTATATTATTGTCCTAATATATTTATTGTATTGTAAGTAGTCTAAAAATTACGTAATTAGATTGTACTTATAGTGCATTGTTTCTGAGAATACTTTTTGAAGTCGGTATTGTTTTTGCTAAACATTTTTATGGATAAGTGTAGTTAGTGTATTTAAGAGAAGCTTTAATTAGAACAAAGTATCTTATTTGTTAAAAGAAAGTTGCCCTTTACTAGCAAACTTCTAAATTATAAAACACCAAATGAGGTTTTCTAATCCCTATTTTTCACACGAAAAGCGAAATGTGTTTATTTCAAGCTAATCTGACGCACATAATTTTTTATATATATTTTAACGAAAAAGTTTACCTAGTATTTGCAATAATTAAAACAGAATATAAAAAATTAAGTGATATACTTACGAAGCGATACCCCCAGCCAGTGACAATGCCCTTTGTACCACTAGCTGCGATCTGATTGGCTGCTACCAGTTTCACCGCCTGTGCTTTCGGACTGAACTCAAATGGAGGATAGACCTGGAAAAGAAAAACTTAGGAATCAAAATTTTCCAGAAATATTGACCATATAATAGTATTCTAGCTCTTTTGGTAAATTTAATTTTTAAGCTCGGCTCTAATTGCTATTTTAAAGTATTTAGATTTCGCCATTATTTGTAAATAAATAAGGACATCCATGCCGAAATATTGACTATAGAATATATTTTTACAATACACCACATTATCGTCATTACCCCTACAAAACGCAAAATTATGTCGCAGTCAGAACATGTAATTGCATCATGTTATTAGTAAATAACTCCAGGTATATATTTCAACTGATATGCAGGCCTAGACCAATCCCATAGAACCGAAGTGTTGTATTCATCTCCAAAGCGCCAAATATGTAATTAAGAAATAAATCTTCTTACGATTTCAAAGAAAGATAGAGCCATGACTTTAAGGCGAAATAATTTTTGCATCATTTTGTTTCAATGTCTTATGTGCACATCTGCATCTGTGCTTCATGATCAGTGATTCGATGTTTTAACTCTCACTTGTATTGAATCTCTTCTGGCAAATCACAGACGTATGGTGCCACAGTTGTCCGACTCTGATTGGTGCCGTCAAATAAGAGATGTTTATGAACAAAGATACGCTGCCAATAGTCATGAAGCTGAGCTGCCGATGTGCACGTAAGGCATTAATACAAAATGGTACATTATCTTTTGCTACAAAATCGTGTCTCTACAAATACACGAAAACATAACAATGAAGTCCAACAAGGCAGTGAAGACGACCTTAATTCAGCAATATTTATTATTTAACACATCACTGTTTTATAAATAATATGTATGGCGTACGATCACCCCTACCCCCAGGAGGGAATGAATGAATTACGAAACTGCAGCACGGGTGAGGAAGGCGCAGAGTGTAGGCGAAATGATCGTAATATACATGAGCAAAAAAATACTGTAGGCCTAACGTGGCACGTAGTTGACTGGTAAGTGGGCTTCTTTTAAGCAAAGATTGTATTAAAAGCGATAGCCTGGAAATATATTACATATGCGTGCGTTTGTCCCTGGCCTTATTGGCAAGGGTGTCATTTCAGGATTTTTTTGTGAAGGGTATGTATATATGTGTATATATATTGTTAGCGGAAGAAGCCTTATTGCATTTGGGCGAATGCTATTAGGAATATTTTTATTTTGTAAGCATGTGTGAAATTATAAACTGTAATGTTATAACTTTAGTTTTTTGTACTTATATAATTATTACTTAAACAGTAAAGTACATAATATATATTTATACAATTTTCATTCAAAATCCAGGGAGGAGTATTTGCTCCCCCTCCTTTCTCGTCGATTAATAAATGACGCCCCTGCTCATAGACAAGGCCATTGACACGTTCACTTTTCCGTTTTCCGTTTTGCAGGAAATTTGGAAAATATTTTCTGCTATTCGTCTGCTTAGATTCATATCAAAATGTGATTGTTTTGCAATGCACAGTAATCACAGATACATTCCAAGCAGGTTGACCAAAATGTATATTTTAAAAACTTTTTTGACGAAATATTTTACTATTTTTTTCGGAGTTGTCTGATTTCCAATAAATATCATAAACTAAAGAAAAAAGGCGGCATGACTCTCGTAAGGTATGATACGTTGGCCTGAAACAATTTTCTGTAGTAGTAGCTAAATGTGTTCAGTATAATAGCAATTTAGTTTTCTAATGTAAATTTATCTATCTATAACATACACTTCATGGGCAAATTTATGTTATAGAGACTTTTGATTTTTGGAATAACATTCCGTAGTAATATTGTCAGGTAGTTAAGTATATTTTAAGCTCTGCTTCACTACAATTGGACTACATACGCGAATTCTGCAACAGGAGATAGGGTGGATGAGTTCCGTGACGTCGAGTCGCTCGATAAAGCTGTTCTGACACGCTATCTTTCAGTGCCTGCTGAAATAACTGCTGGCATACTGAAACGTAGAAGATCAAGGAATAATGGGAAAACAATAACTAGTTTTGGTAAGAGGGGAAGAACGAGCAACATTGCCTTCACCTGCCCGCATGTTGACGATGCCTTACAACAGGCCGAACCATCCGCATAAATAACCCCGCGCGCCAATGATACTAAACTTTACATTTCTATATGTCAGTTAGTTAATTTTAAAAAATTCAACAATACCCCATTTGCTAGTGACACGAATTTAACGCATAGCAAAATAAGTAAGCAAAGGAACTTTTCTGTTTTTGGAGATAGGTGGTAGGTATCAGCTGACGAAAGAAAGAGGAAACTTTATTCGAAATTTTGATGTCTCTGTTGAAGATATCCGTGAATATGTATGTTTGATGGCAGGTAGAACTGTATACGATGCAGAGTATCTCGTTACATCGCGGGCCAGATCAGATGTTTAATACTGAGTATTAATAACGCTTATTTTAACTATGTGTTATGTGTGTTATAATGTACACAAAATTAATTTTGTTGCAAATACATAAAAAATATTGGCCAGAAATAGCTGATTAGATGAAATATCTACCGGATTTGTTATCAATTAATATGTGTCGCAGCGTTTTATCCGTTTAGTTGTAGTTGTTTCGATAATGGTGTGGCGTTCTAAATCAAATTATGTGAACATACAGACAACAGTTTTAAGGTTGTTCAGATTTCATTTTTCGGAGAAAAATAAAATGCATTTATTCTCCAAAATTGTAGACCTGACAGATGGAAGCGGACACATAAAATTAGAATTAACTACAAAATGAAACACGATTATAGAAACGTAGTTGTTATATTTTACACTGGTATGATAGAGGTATCAGTATTATAAAATTTTAGGTGCACTTTGAAGGAAACTATTGAGAGCAGATGATCGGAGGAAATGTTAGCCAATTGCAACCTCTCCTATACCTGAAGTACGAAATCCTCCTGCAAGACAGTTACGGGAGAGAAATTCTAAGGCAAGGAAAGTGGGCTTTACGTCTCGTCGACAGCGAGGTCATTAGAGATGGTGAAACATCACTTGGTACAATGACAGGAACTTGAATAGGTGTCGGCCATGGTCTTTAAGAAACCATCCAAGTATTGGCCTAGAGAAATTTCGGAAAACCATGGAAAACCGAAATCAGGGTGGCCGGTTCGGGGGATCGAACCCAGGTCCTCACGAATGCGAGTCTAGAGTGTTACCATTGCACCACCTCGCTCGGTGAGATTCTAAGAATAAAGTACATGATATACTGGTCACGCGAGCTAGGAAGGGTCCTGGCGACGCACAGAGGGGACATTTCCTTCTCCTGCCCCTAACCAGCGGAGGTGTGTGCATCTGCTAATTGGTTGTAGATGCAAATGGCACACTCAGGGTTCCGTCATTTCCCCTCTTACTGGCTGGGGGGTGGAGGGGAAATGTGGGGCAGATAGCTGCGCAGTAGATACCATTTCACGTCCGCTGCGCAACTCACTCAAAACCTTTCCTAGACTGCGGGCCCAGTACATATTATTTATTTACCCACGCAATTTCACTTTGATAGTATTAATTGTTTCGTCTCTTGTAAGAAACACAGCAAAATTTTAGCATATCAAAGTACATTGTCAGAGTTATATCCCCAAATAATTGTTCTATATGTTAGGGATCATGTTGGTTATTTAAAATTTAACTTGTCACTTTTCAAGAATGATTTATAACATCTATGACTGTGAATAATTTTATTTGAACTGTATCCAAACAGTCTGATGCATGGTAACTTACTGTACGGAAGG
>PNEQ01025520.1:0-31198 GCA_003012365.1 Medauroidea extradentata
AGTTTTTTACAACACACTTTATTGGCTACATTACTACTTGCCATGAAGCGCAGTGCAATTTCTCAAGACATGTAAAGCAAAAGTCCTATACCTTTGAGTTAAACAAACAGGGAAAGAAAGTATAGCGATTTAGCGGGGAAGGGGGTGAAGGACATTATATTCAGAGCACTGAGCTCAAAACATTGACCGGCCGCCACTGACTGAATGTAGTTAGCATCTGGCTTTTCTCATCCAGCTTTACTTGCCAGAACCCCCTAAATGCATCTAATGTTGTGAAAAACTTGGCACCCTTCATCCGAGACACTAATTCGTCAAAGGTTGGCAGGGGGTAATATTCCCTCTGTATGCCTTTATTTAAATTATGAGGATCTAAACATATTCTGATGCTATTATCTGGTTTTCTGACTATTACTAGTGAACTCACCCATGGTGTTGGTTCCTCAACCCGTTTTACAATTCCATATTTTTCCAACTTACCTAATTCATCCCTCAGGGGTTCAATAAGATGAAATGGTGTTTTGTTTTAGATACTTGTGGTTGTGTACCTTCTTTCAGAGTTATGCTGTGTGTGTGTAGCTGAGCTCTCCGATACCCTCAAATAAATCTTTGAAATCCCTCATTAATTTCGTAACCTCTGCTCTGGAGCGGTCTTTGTCCATGTTATTGTTTTCTGTTTCGTTTACTATTTCTACCCTCTCAACTAACTCATACGTTTCAACTGTTGGTAAGCCCAAGGCTGAAGGTGTATTCTTACCTTCCTGTACCACTTTAAACTCTACTACTCCTATTTTTCCTCCTTTAAATGTGCACTTACAAAAACACTTCCCTCTTACAGGTATAGGTAACCCACTATAATTCTCCGACTTAGTTGTGGAGGGGACAATATTCACTCCTAACCTCTCCGCATCTGATCTGTTCATTACATTTACTTGACCCCCGGGGTCCAACTTAAATGTAACCCATTTACCCTTAATCATTACTTTCTCTACCCAGTCTGGCCTATCATTAGCTGATATCTCATTAATTTTTCCTAACATGAACAAGTTTTCAGTGGGAATATTCGCCAAAGCACTCCTTTGATTCTCAACCCTGGTTGAGTTTACAGTCCTACACAAAACACTGTCTTTCATGAGTTTATGATTTGTATTCACTTCCTCTGCAGGAAAGTGTATTTGATGAACATGTCTTACATTGCTCCTACAACACCTTGCATAATGACCAACTTTGGAACACTTCATACAAGTTTGATTATAGGCTGGACATACCTTTGGATTATGGCTTTTACCACACCTGGTACACTGCTTATTGTTGTCTTCTTTCCGTGGTCCTCTCTGGTACTCTTGCCTTGGTGACCCTGCATGTGTCCTCGAGTCTTGCTGCCAGTGTTGTGGAGGTCTCTCTTGCTGTGTTCGAGCGCACTGTTGCCAGTCTCGTTTTTTCTGTGTGCCGTCTTTCTCCCATTTCTTCTTCTCTTGATGTTGCCCTGTTGCTTTCTTGTCACTCTGACGTTTGTAACCATTACCTACCGCGTTTACCCATGCCACCTTGTCACCTACTGCCTTCAGTTGTATTTTAGTAAGTTCAGCATTTTTACAAATTTGCAAACACTTTTCCAGAGTTAACTTGTCCGTATTTAGCAGTTTCGTTCTGACCTCGCTGTCCTGCAATCCACTTATTATTCTGTCTGTTATTAACCCATCTCGCATTTCACCAAATTCACAGCTCTGGGACAATTTCCGTAACTCTGTTACATAGCTATCTACAGTTTCTCCCTCTTTCTGGGCTCTTGAAAAAAATATGTGGCGTTCTACACTTACATTTGTTCATGGTGTGCAATATTCTTCTAATGCTTGTAACACTTTCTGCGGGTTTTTTCTTCGTCTGCGCTCAGATCAAACGTATTAAAAATTTCTAAACCCTCTTCTTCAACTATCGTCAACAGTATTGCTGTTTGAATCTCTTTTTCATATTGTTTCACACCTCCCGACGCAAGCATGTACAACTCATATTTTTGTTTAAACTTGCGGTAGTGCTCAGCCACATTGCCGGTAAACAGTAGCGGTCCCGGCTGTTTTAAGTTATTCATGTTCCTTTTGTTCTCTTTTCTTCACGGAGTTACCTGGTTTTCTTCATTTCTTCCCGCACTGCATTGTACCTTCTTATGTCTGGACCTCGTGGCTCGTCTACTGGTGTCGATTTTCCGCTCGTTCTTTTCCCGACTGCGCCATGTTATATCTCACGGACACCACTATATTGCTTAACTATATTTCCGAAGAATACCATGATTACTCTTCATAATGAAGAGGATGAAGATTGATTGGTAACCACCACTTTATATCACAACATACTTTATTCGCCAACTCGTACAACAACAACTCACATCTCACTTCTGCTTCACATACATCTCTCAGAGTTGCCAACCTCGGCTTCTTAAATAACCTATATTACAAGGGACACGTTTTAATACTCTTACCAGTGGTATATTTGAAGTTTATATACGAAAACAGCTTAGAAACCCCACGTTTTGCTCCTTGAAATTAAAATAGTTCTCGGGAAGAACTCCAGGACACGACATCTTCTCCCCGCCCCTATTTAAAGTTATGATCGACATAACGGTCACTGGACATACTTGTAAATTAACTGCTGTGCACACCAATGAATAAATATAATATATAGCAGATCAGACAACAAAATTCCAATCTGATGCAGTCAAGCATCTTTGATATGATGTCCTCCCCCTAAAACTAACACACTTGCAGAAGGGTCGCGTGCAGTACATTAAAAAAACTGATAAAACAATCAAGTTTTCCTAACAGTTGGCCTAATTTCCAAATACAACTCCAACAGCCAGCCCAAAATAAAAGCTGTGTATTGCTGAGATTACTGAAAATATATCTTTTAACATTAACAGAATACTGAACAAAACTTCATGCCCCTTCATATGGTGGCGACAACAGTCTAAATCAATACTTTTAACAACACTAGTAAAGTGCACTCAACAGGTATTGCCAACTATATGATATCACCTTTGTTACAACACAAAATACAATTCCTGGACTTAGTTATCATGTTTGGCTGAAATTACAGCTTTCACTTAGTCTGGTGCAATCATGGGCCAGAATAACATTTGATCAACATACTGTGCTGGTACAAGGCCGCATCCGGCCTTGCACGTGGTGAGTATGCGGCCTCAATCGTCCTCAAGACTCTTCCAGCACACACCTACTTTTACCACGGCCGAGCCACAGGACGTAAAGTAGATTCTGCTCAGTCGGTAAAGCCGAGTACTCTTTATCTTTTTAAATTAGGGTGGGTTCGTGCGGTGAACAAAAGACTAATACTACTAGTAGCTAGTATTCCCGGAACAAGTCCATCACTAGACAAGGGCAGAACAAAAACACCGAGTTAATTCTGCGACATTTACTTCACTGATAATACAAAAATGGCGCCACGTGCTCGTGGTGATACACTTTCAGACAACATCAACGTTGGGGCCGACCGACTAAATACTGTAAAACAATAGAGCAAAAAAAAAATAGAACCATTCCCTTCTTGGTGAGACCAAATACCCAGTCCACCATTGGAAGATCACTTACACTCAACTCTGCTTAACCACGCGGCGGCTCGGACCCGTGCCGAGACACGTCCGCACACCTCCGCTTCTCACACAACAATAAAAGGGCCTCGAGGTCCAGCGCCACGGCTGCTGCCTCCCGGTAGAAGTTCCCCAGGATGACCAACCATCCCTACTGAGGGAATACCTGCCTTTGTACTTAAATATTTATATTACTGTACTTATTACATGAATATTCTTCCAATAAAAAAATTAAGTTTTTCTTACTTAAATAATTAAACAAAGTTACTATAAATTTTACTTATTAACCAATTTTGACATGTAAATACCTTCGCCGGTCAGCGTGACTACAGTTAAATTAATTAGAATAGATTTAAATGGTTCGGCCCATCATGAAAACAAAATAAACAAGAGTGAAAAATTAAAATTTTATGATAAGATGTCCTTTGAATTTTAAATAAAATATTTACTTTTCTGTCCTTGTACAAACTTGGAAGCCATGTTTCAGCGCTTCATCTATGGCTGTAATATGAAGCACTTTATTCATCATGTCGCACTAAATCACAGAACACTCTATAAGGGAGGCCGGGCACAAGAATATTACCGCCGGGCGACTTTGAAAAATAAACAATTACACTAAGTTAGTTGTTACAAACCAAAATTCAGTCAAGCATCCAGGGATCCTAGGCCTATATTGATGCCGGGGGATTTTAAATTACCAAACAATGAAAATAATGATTTTAATAACTATTAACCACAATAATTAAAGCCAAAAGACAGACGTTATGAAGGGAAAAAGAAAAAGTATACATATATAAATTCAGAATAGGCTGGGGTGGGATGGCCAAATGCCTTACAATACTAGCAGGTTTACAAAAGCCCATTGATTCATTGGTTGGACATACCAAAAACTAGATGCAACGATCACAAGATTGTAGATAACAAAAGTTCTATACAGTTGCATTAAAACAGTGCTTAACATGGAAAATTAGCCACATACATTTTTCTAACAAAAAGAAATGAACAGAAGGAAAATATTTGTCATTTAAAAAATACATCAAATCACTATAATGTCATCTTGAAGGTAAAATACTTCATATCTTTAAAAACTGAGTGATTTTATAGTCAACAATTATAGGTAAATACAGAATGGTATTTTTATTCTGAGCAATAACTTAATTTTTCATTAGCAAATGCATGTCTACAACTTGTGACTTCACAAAACAAAGCAACATATAGTAACAATTTTATGTATAACTTAGATGTAAATAACACCTGTATAGATAACGCAAAAAAAAGTTTGATTTCCTCTCTTCTCCGTTCTGGAACCTTATCCATCATATTTTTTATCACGACCTGCAATCTTCATTCATACTACATACATTTTGCTTCAACTGTATCAATTACTGGAGTGTCAATGTCAATTTAATTTTTTATTTTTTACTCTATTCAGTATTGTCAATCTAAAACACCATTTCCAAAATTACATTTCCATTAACGGCAACATTACGTCTCTCACTTCAGCTCGATCGTAATGCTTTCAAAATTTTTGTATAGATTTTCATTTCAGTTTCCTCACTGGTCTGTGTAGTCCATGAGATCCTTATGTAATTACATAAACATTGCACATATTAATGAAACAATACAAGGGTTAATGTTATGATGCAACAACCATGAATTGTTTGACTCCTAAACATGTCAGAGGTTTGTGCTGAGTTCAGATGCAGTCCACTATACAAATCATCCTCACCCTGTACGGTCTGCAATTTCTACAGCATTAACCAAATGTAACCTTGCAGCATAATGCGCGATCACATACTGCAGCAAAATTCATAATTACAGGGCACATGTTTGAAAAAAGGTGTGTCCATCCAGTTCTTGCTCTTGTGCTGTCACCTAAGAATCACAATGATGGTAGGACTTCTACAGCACAAGCATTACCCATCAGCTATTTGCAACAAAATACCTGTGCACTATTCTAAACAGCCTTGAGGGTTCTAGTTCTGCTCCCTTTATAGAAAGGATGTTCCCTACACTTCTGGAAGTAGCATTGATAAGCTTCACTCTGTGATCAGCAGCCTAAGACATGATTCAGCCCGGAATCTAGTATGCAACTTCTTTGCTTGAGAACTCACCAGGAAAAGGTGACCTTCCTAATAAGTCTCACAACCATTCAACATTACATTAGGAGCTTTCCTGGTATCTTTCAATTTGTGTTGACATCCTGTCACTGCACCTGGAAACCTTGCTGCGAGTGTAACAAAAAAATAATTCAAATTTACCTGACACCATTGTACAGAATGATAACAGCTTGGTAAAATTAGGCTTTCTTTGCTCACTTGTCCTAGTTTAATTTATATGAGTATAACAACAGATTAACAGCAAAAAAAATTGTAATAGAAATATTTTTACTTCATAGATACTGCACTGTAATAAAAAAAAGTACATGTTATACATTTTGGTTCTTATTGAATAATTGCATCTTTGATATTAGTGAAATATTTATAGCACTACAAACTGTTTCCAACTGCTGAGCGAGAGATTTTGGTCAGCATTTAACAAAGAGGTCTTATGTGCCAGTGAGGGGTGACATGAGGTGAGTATGGAGCAGCTCCGGAATGAAAGGGCAATGGAAAACAGGAGATCCTAGAGAAAACCCATCGACCAACAGCATCATCCAGCATGATTCCCACGTGCAAAAATCAGGTGACAGACCCCGCCAGGAATCGAGCCCGGATCACCTTGCCGGAAAGCGAATGGCCTGACCATTCGACCAACGCAACCCCCTCAAAATGCTGAGTTAAGGGTGCCATCTGCAATGATTGTTTTAATTGCTGAGTTAAAGTACTGGCTGTAGAAGCGACAAAGATGAAATCTTTTGACAACATCGCTGTCGTTTGACAACCATTCTACATTTTTTCTTCTTTCTTTCTTTCTCTGCTTATGAACAGCATTTAAGAATATTCGCATGAAAGAATGGTGGTTTCCACTTTGTAGTTCTTATCTCTAAGATTTCATGAATGTGAAAAAAAAAGTGTGGGTGTTTTCAGTTAGTTCTTTTCTGTAAGTATGTAGCACAGATTTACTTTCTCTTCTCTGAGATCGTGTATAGAAATTGTATGCTAATCACAGACCTTCAGAAACTCAGCGTTAAATTTTCTGTTTCTTTACAAGGTAAAACATTTTTATCTAATATATTAAAGGATGAGCACATTTGAAATCGTGTTGACTCGTGGCTTATGAATGTGCAATGTAATATATATTTTTACAGAAAGTTGAATAGCAGAAACAGCTACCAAACGGGAAATAAAAAAATACTGACTACGTTACATCTCAGGACAACACCAAATAGGGTGAATTAAGGTGGTGTCTACCCCAGTGCCCTGGTGAGAACAAAGATAGTGGTTTGTGTGTTAAATTATATTACATGTGTCTTGGCACCCGTCAATCCTAAATACATATGCCACCATGTTGCTAAAAGTAACCTTGAAAACTGGGAGCCGATATCCATCTTCATTAACAAAATTCACATGAAAACACATGCCGATAATTTATCCACCTCCCCCCCCCCCCCTCCATCTAAATAGTACCTACAGCGTTTATTTTCCTCTTCTCAATGCATACAGTAGTTTTTCTCTAAAAATTACTTTGTTAAAGGTGACTGAGAATCACAATACAATTTAACATGTAAATCTTTATCCTTGCTCATGCCAGAGCTCTAATGTTGGCAGTACCCTTAACATGTAATCACAGCTTTGGCATTCTGGTTCTATTACAGATGGAAGAAACAGTAGTTCGAGGCATTCTTTGGCTTTTCTAGAGAGGCTAACTCCACTGCCAACACTAGATAGCCATTAAATGATGTACAACAAAAGATATCTGCTTACTTAAAATGAAGGATTTTAATCCCCAATGTAACCCTCCTTTCCAGCATATCCAACACACCTGTCCTATACAAACAAAGGATAAGGAATTTTTGTAAGGTCACAACCAGCAACTACACCTAGAATGGTCATGCTTAGTAAGACCTTCTACATCCAAGTCCACACTTTCCAAGACCCAGGAACTTCTCCTTGGTACCAGAGAACATGCCTTTCAGCCGGACATCCATGTGTTTGATCCGCAGATAACATGGTCTGAAACAGACATTGCCATAGCTGTGTACAAGTTGCAGAAATTGTTTGGTATGATTCTATCAACTGGACAAACTAGGGTTGTACCTATTTACCTCCACTCCAGTTTTATACCTGCAGCCAGTATGTATACACATAACAGAGTCGAGAGATAAAAAATTAAAGAAAGTTCCAAGCAAATAAAAGTCGAATAGTGGTATTTCTTATGATGGTCAGAGTCAACTCGGGATTTTACTTGTGGGAAGAATGTCAGAATATGCTGTTGGTTGGTGGGTTTTCTTGGGCATCTCCTGTTCTCCCTGCCTTTTCATTCTGGCACTACTCCTTATTTACCTCATATTACCCCTCACCAGAGCTGAAAACTGTCAACGCTGATTGGAATCTTCTTCATTAATTGGCTACAAACAAGGTGCTGAAAGGACTTTCCCTTTGTTAAATACCATTCATATGGACATGAAAGTACTTAATTTCAAAACTTTTTCTTAAAATTTTTAATTACATTTACTGTGTAAATATATAGCTATTTCAGGATATGAAGCTGGGTCATTACACACTAATGCAGCCAAAAAATTTAAACTAAAATGTTCCACAACATAGAAAGCATGACTTTAACTGGAAGTTGGGTGGTTGTATGTAACCTGTTACGAACGAAACAAAATTAATGGTCACAAAATTAATGCAGAAATATATTTCAAGTATTCAAACATTCTCAAACAAGCCGAAATGAACACAATTAGCTTACAATGTATATTGTTCACATTTTAAACAACTTCTACTGTTTTATATGTGCTTTATTTACCACACTATATTTATTTTGTACTTTGATTATGTATCTGTATTACATAGCTACTACTGCATATTGGATGATGATAACTATGTCAATAACAATAAAAATTTAAGAACTTAGTATATACTACGTAGTATTTTTACATGAATGTACAAGCATACGAGTTCAAAACTACAATAAGTAAGAACAAGTAAAGCAAGAGCTTACAGTCTATATCTACTTGAAAGCAGAACTAGTCTGCAACAAATTGTGCTAATGTTGTTACTACATTTTAAAATACAATTTTAAGGCTAGCACCTTGTTTCCAAACTTTAATAGACACCTACTAATCCACGACTAATTTTATCTGTATGTAAACTTTTATGATTAAAACTTTATAAGAGCACAGCAAAAAATTGATTAAACGCGTTGTTTCTAGGTTTTTAAAATACTGTATAATTACAATTTTATATTTCTTGAAACTCGGTCAAATAGTTACCAAACCAGAGTTTTAGTTTCTCTATCCAAGGTGCTCCGAGAAAACACTCAATATATCAGGCCACAAGTATTTGGATGTATTTGAAAGATTTACATAGGGAATGCCTCATGTGAAACTATGTTTAACAGCAGAATAATATACTGCATTTCTATGTTGTTTCAGGATATCAACTGCTCTTGGTATCCCCGACTATTCGTCGGTGCATAAGAGCTCGCACCACACCACCACACGTGCCTTCAGTTCGGCACTGTACGACAACCCTAGCTTCCTATTGGGCAAGATTAACGGCCACTTGTCGCACAGCAATGCCAATAAGCACCACTACTCTCACCACTCTTCTGTTAACAATAATAGTAGCAGCTATGTATCGAGCAACATCAACCACGAGCATTCAGACTCTGGCCTGAGTGCCGGCTCACAGGACTACAACTCCTATATCACAGACCAGTAAGTGTCTTTAATCTACATTGTTCTATGCACGTACAAACCATCATGAAACTAAAATATTTGAAATGTAGTGCCCAATACCATGTGGAAGCATAAATTCAAATTTCTTTTACTACTGGCATGCCATCAAGATTTGTTTTAACAATGATAAAATTACAATGAATTGTAAAATGCTTTTACTGTCGAAGTATACGTACATCTTTCAGCTACTTTTTAACATAATCACCACGCAAATTGACACACTTGTAATGGAGCACCAGCTTTCCAGTACCCTCTGCAAAGAAAGTTGCCACCTGCCCATTGAACCACATTGTCATAGTGTCCCACAGTTTGTCATTGCTGTTTAAGCGTCATCCTCCCAGCCACTTTTTTAATGCCGTAAAAAATATTTAATGTTGCAAAAAAGTGAGGTCACTTGGTGCCAAATATGGGCTGTAAGGAGGGTGATCAAACTTTTCACATCAAAACTTGCAAGCCGTTTTTAAAGGTTGGGGGCTGTCTCTTCATTGGCATCCCATGAAAAAACAAAACTGCAATCACAACATTTGATGCATCTTCTTGTATGTGTACCACGTTAAAATGTTTAAACAAACACGGTTCAATGAAGTAGGTGGCAACTTTCTTTCAGAGGGTATTGGAACAAGTGTTTCAATCTTCGTGGTGATTTTGTTGAAACGTAGCTGGAAGATGAACGTTATATTTTGTTAGTACAAGCATTTTACAATTCATTCCTTTTTTTTTTTACAGCCCATTGGAGTTAAAAAAAAAAATAAAACCTCTAAACAACAACTCAAATGCAACATTAAAAATATGCCAAATTTTTTAAAAGAAAATTAATTACAAAGAATAAAATTGGAAGCCACATGCTACTGTAATTTAAATCCAGCTATGCAGCCCACTGCAAGCTAGATACATGTATTATTTTATATATAACAATGGGACATAGCATTTCACAGCAAGCAAGTAGTTAAGTAAATGTACATATACTCAGGGTAGTATAGCCTTCAGTTCTCGCTTCTTTCATGAATGGAAATATTTCTTTCAGAAGTCACAATTTTTGCCTGTGATTAAGGAATATGCACACTTACGTAGTTAATTTTTTTGTTTTATCTTAATTTTCATGTCTACGTGATGTTCATAAAATTTTACACTAACTGGGATGCTTAATGTGCACTAAAATACATTTTTAAAAGGCCACTAAATCAATCTGACTTGGCATGCCAACTAATGGATTTTACTAGAGGTAAAAATTTGAAGACGAGTATAAAATGTTGGTTTGCCACAAACGTTTACGAAAAATATTTACAAAATAGTCTGTGATGCATTTGTGTAAATTTTTAAGTTTTTAATCTGTAAAATATTAAATTTAAAAATAAGTATTATTAAAAGTAAATTAGTTTTAGTTTGTCTGTGAAATTTATTATTTATTCATCCCTCAGTTAACTACCAAATTTCAATATATGGACTATTCTTGTAAACTAACTTAAATAAATGCAAAAGGCATGAGTTAAAGGTACCATGATTTCTAATATAGTATTTTGTTTCAGCCAAAGTGACGGCCCTAAGTATGCACAAACAACGAAACTGTGCACATCATCTTCGCAAGCTGCCTTCGTGAGTACCAGCAGCCACACTAACACCTCCCCCCTCCACAAAAACGGTCAGTCGCGGCCGACCTATCACTTCAGCTCCCTGCGAAATCACCACCATCCCCCTCCTCCACCCCTCGCCCTTGTAAATAGGCACTGGCAATGGGAGCGGGAGCGGGATGTGTCTTCTGGGACCTACCGCACGCTGCCTAACACGGGGGCTTGTAACACTAACAATAACTGGAATGGGAGCGGCACCCAACCAACTAGCAGGCGAGGTGGTGGACCCTTGTACTACCAGCACCACTCATCCGGCAATGTAAGTATCGAGTTTGAGATATTTGTATGATTCCAGGCACCTTAATACATGTGTGACATTCTCTGATGCTCATCATCACTAGCTCTGCTAAGCTCTGTTTAATGGGCTGCAAGCCAGTGTAGAACCCTACAGATGTAGGTATGTGCTTTAAAAGATTTCAGGGTCAGAAAACGAACAACCAGAACTCGCTCAAAACCTGAAGTACAAATAGCTTAAGACGTTAAGGTGCCTGAAATCACTTGGATTTTTGAGTCACATTTAAACCTCCGTAGTTTAAATTGGTAACAGTTTGCTCCCTTCATTTATGGCATGAAAGGCTTCATACTTAAAAAATTTAATACTGTACAGTACTTGCATGAATTATTCTAGGCTGCCTATTACAATATAAACTGACATGCACCTCTAATTCCTTGCATTTAACCTCTGCTTGGTATGTAATGTAGTGTATGAATCTGACTTTCAAACTGGTTGTTATTTTGTTAAGTAGTGTAGAGTCTTTGAATTTGCTTCTGGAAGTGTAACTGTCACCTGCTAGATAGTGAGAAAGTGCATTTTGCCGAGTGCTTGATATCTGTAGAATTGTTGTAGTTGCTACTGCATAGCAGCACAAACAAGAACACCAACTTCTTTTCTTTTCTGTAGATTATTATGCTACTAACCTGACTCTTTCTTTACACTTATACATAAGTACACCCCTTTACCTCCACCGGACTGACATCAACTGTGATATACATGACTACTACTGTAAAAATAGAACGTAAAGAACACACACACTTTCAAGAACACCTTCTTCACATTCTATATTGAACTGTACAGCTGTATTTTAATACATAGTATTTAATGTTAAAAGAATACTATTACTTTTTACAATGTTAGTAATACTATGTATTATTTGTTACGGTTATGTAATCAGTTATGTCAATACAGTAATGTGGTATGAATAATGAGACAAAAGGGAAACCAAGTGGATTATGAGATGTGAGAAAGTCGTTATTGAGTTATATGGACCGAACAGTGAGGAACGACTAAACCAGTGAAGCTGAGCGTGTTACTTGTGTGGTGATGCAGACGCGAGAGACGATGACGACGGACACAATGCGACACGGCCCACCACGGGAGACTAGCCGCACCGTGGCGCCCGGTCAAAGGATATATCGCTCCGCCAGCCTTGAGCTAATCCTCTCGCCCATCATACAAAGTACTTACCAGTGAGTATTTGTTGCTTGCCTGAGCTGCATGTCTTTGCCCTGCCTTGCTGCCCTGCTCGTATGTTCCTGCTTGCCTGTCTCACATGCTTGCTGCCATTTCTGTAGCAAGAGCAAATGCTAACCCACAGCTAAACACATACTCCTTAATTTAATATTTGACTGCATACTACAGTAGAACGTCGATTTTATGAGGACTCATGGTGCTCGAGAATGACGACATAAAATTGCTACGTCGTAAAATAGAGTACTCGTAAAATGGGGGTTAGGACTCATGGTGCCTGAGAATTACCATGTAAAATCGCTGAGTCATATAACCTGAGGATTCATAAAATCGGGGTTTTACTGTATATTGAGTTGTTTGTAAAATAAATGTAATTATTGTGCAAGTGTATGTTTTATAGAAATGTTTTGCATATTGCAAAATACATACTGTATGTGCAATTAGGTGTAATAAGTACATAAATTAGTGTTAACAATATTATTTGAAACGAAATTTTTTTGGAGCCTTATCATGCAAAAACTATGCAGAGGACAGTGATAGGAAACAGATTTTGACAACTAGGTAAGCAAATATTTGGCCAGAGTGACATGTATTCATTGAAATGGTTGTAACTATTAGTTAAGGTACAAAAATCCTGCACTACAAATGATTCACAAAAAATCACGTTAACCATGGCAAAATATTTAAACCTGATAATGAAAGTATACACTTTTAACTAGATGCTAGAAAGATGTCCACTGCGGTAAAGTTTACAGATCAGCCATTACAATTGTTACGTTACTCAAAAAAATCTGCGCAGTGCTTGCTAAGTTAAAATTCAGCACAATTATTAGAAACATGATTTTAGAGTTTTTCAAAATGGCTAAAACTGCATTTTCAGACTGTCCTATATAGGAAAGTACCAATCAAATTTGAAATTATGCAAAGATAGAAACATGTGTTTGACTTATACTTCCCTAAAATAAAATTATTTGGTCACCGTTATAAGTCCAGTTCAGTGCATATGCACAGAGATTATTAGAATTACCTCAGCACTCCATGATTCTGCACCTCACATACACAAATGCAACCTATCTTAGTAGCCACCTTAATAGAGTACCCGACAGGTAAGAGATACAATTTTATTTTATTTTATTTTTCTAAACAAAGTTAACAAAAATCCATTTCACCCATAAGTTATTCACAGCGTTGTAAAACTTTCATCTCAAAGATAGAACGACTAGCTACCGGACTTTTTGCAAATGCAGACCAAACTTGACGAATACAATTTTATGATAATTATATGAAAATTCTTAGTAATTAAGTACTGTACCACATAGTTCCTTAATTCAATGTCCCTTTGCTATTTACATATGAAGACAAAGCACCTAGACATTAAAAAATTAATACAAAGTTGAATATGTATATATTACCCATATTTTAAAACCTTAACATTGACTTATTAATGTACATAGTAGTACTATATATGCAGAGTATATAATTTGTTGTCGCCCACAATCCAACACACCATAATACCTATTTAAGACTAAAAATTTTATGATGCTACACAGTTGTTTGAAAAAGACGAAAACATGCTGTAAATTCCCTCTTTTTGCTGTTTAAAACATGCAGCCCTACTATATACTACATAGTACAATAAATTTCCAATTTTCAATATTTCTCCGAATCCTGATAAGGTGATGGGAGCTGTTGCATAGAGTAGACCAGCCAAGGCCTAATCTAGGTGTCACATTTGGTGAGGTTATTTTTCCCTGAAAAAAGAAAAAACATCCTTTTTGTCATGATTTCAAGACTGCTTTTATTTAACTAATAATAGTCAAATAAGCAAAACCTTTGAATGGTGTCTCTGTACAACAGTTAAAAATTGTAACAGTACCGCTAAAAGTTTGTTAATCACGGAATACATATGTATGACAGTCCACACAAAGTAGTCCAGAAAAAAAAAAAAAACATTCACCAACCGTATTCATTATTAAAATTTGTTATGAATTGTTTTCATGTAGCATTCACATATTTTACAAGAGACAAAATTTAATTTTGCAATTTTAAGGATTTGCAGAAAATTTTTCTCCCACAGACCCATTATAAACACATAAGTAAATTTAAGCTATTTCTTGACAAAAAATAGTGCACATCAGCTTGCCTGCTTACTATGTATAATGATGAAATTTCAACCATAATTCTTGAACTTTTCAAAGAATTTTCTCGACAGTGGATGCCCAAACAGGACTCCAGGCAGTGGCTCTTCGTGGGGTCACGTGTAACACAGAAACTATTTTTATTTTGTATTCTGTATGTACTTTTCTATGAATGTTAGTTAATAAAGATGTACGGCTTCTTCAACGACATCTCGATATTCTGCAAGATGTGGGAAACGTGAGCTATTAAATAATTAAATGAGAACTTGGCTGTTTAAAAATAATATTTTGATGTATTCTTGTTAGAAAGGTCTAAAAGTTATTTCACTGCCGAGACTCATCCCAAATGTGTTAAATACATCTTGTCATACGTCTCTCAATAGACCTCCCTCCAAGAGGAATCTCATGTGCTGGGACACGTTTCCCCCCCCCCCCCCCCCCACAATGCCACTGCTGAACAGGTCCATTATAACAAGTTTCTGTGAAACGTTAATTTTTTAACCTAAGACAGACATGACCAGTTAAGAGTTAGTGGGCCTGTTGCATGAGCTGTGCTGCAGTGTGGTAAGGAAAATATTTTTTATTGCATCAACTATTAAAAATGTTTCCGATGCAGTTGTGTACAAAAAGAAGTAACACTTAAAACTGTGACCCCTATGGTTTTAAAAATGCAGTCTGTTGATTAAAAACATGATTATCAAGCTCCTGAAAAGAGCTAAAAATGTCTTTCATGAGCTGTAGTTGAGAAAATCTCAACCATAATCATAAAACAAACCGCATTTGACTTTACCAAATACTTTCCACAAATAAAATAATAGGGTAATTGCGTGAAGTCCTATTGAAAAATACTTTCTAAAAAACACCATGCTATTTTGCGCTTAGAGGCGATAAGGTGTTAAACTTACCTTGTTTTTTTACATTTGAGACATGGAAACGGGGGAACAAGGTAAGTCCATTGCATGGCCAGGATTCCCAGAGCCACGCAGGTTATTAAATTAGTGGAAGAGGTTCGTGAAGTGCAGCAAAATGGGCGTAGTGAACTTTGGGCGCCAACTAGCCCACCGCGTGTGCTAGCATGAGTATTGCGTAGGTTCGTGGACGAACACCAGGCTACTTGACCCTGGAACTGCCTGCTCTAAATTTATAATGCATAGTCTGCGAGTACGGATGAACAAACACTGAGGAAGTATTACCCAGTCGATTGTAGCTGCGAGATTAGTTGGAAAATGGTTTAAAACTCTCCCTAGCACTTCAACTTCACTTCCCATAGACTTGAAGATGACTACTGACTGTGACACATCTTGGCACGCCAAAATCAAAACTACCCTAGTGATAAGATTTAAGGTGGTGGTGATTTTGTTGCACACACTTAAAACACAGACGTCACAACATATGCAATGATGATTGTTACTGTACAAATAAACACCAAACAAAGAGAGAAAAATAAATACAATAAGCACAAAACGTCACTCGCTCACAAATATTGTACATTGCTGAGAGGGCAAAAGGAAAGTTTTCCCGCGCTAGGGTGACACCACCTGCTGCTTGTGAAAATGTCAATATACTGAATGTCAACAAACAAGCTGGATCCTAGCTTAGATGCTGGGGTGAACACGGAGTCTTTGTAATTCATTTCCAACAATATGTAGATCTGCTGCATAAAACTAAATGTACTTTTATGAAATTTGATTGAATGTCAGCAGACAGTGTGTGCACACTGCATCTTTTATAATAAAATACTATGTTTTATACTGCAATAATCTAAAGGTGAAATATTAAAAGCCTCTTACTTCAGTATACTTTTGGTGGCCATGAATGTCATTTACACGCCTACCTCATCGCAACTTCTTACATGCCACATGATTAAAACTTATAGGTGCTTTATGCAACATCTAATGCATATTTTTACTTTCACATTTCCTACGTAGTGATTATGTTTCAAAGGACTGGTATTCAAACCTAACAAACAAACTGAACAAAGCATCATAAGCATATTCAACTCAGCACTCCTATCTGGTTTCTGAAAACGAAATGTTCATGTAGGCTTTGAGATAGCCTCACCTATTGAGTTTGAGAATATAATTGTATAAAGTCTCCACAATAACTTGAAAAATCATTTGGACTGAGTACATGATGAATCTGCATCACCCAAAACTTAGACTCCCGATTGTGCCTAAAGTGAGGAGATTCCTATTTAAATAATTCTCTTCTTTAAAGGTCACATTTTTCCCACATACAAGTTTTGGACCATTACTGTAACTTTTATTTCTTTTATTTTTATTTTTTTTTATTTATTTATTTTTTTTTACAGTTTTCCAATGATAAACATGATTGTTCCAGTTCATTCTCTACAAAATTAGGCAACCATTCAACAGTATTTGCTACTGCTCAAAATGCCACAGTTATCATTTACCCACCAGGGGCGCTATTCTAGGAATCATGCTGGAAGTAGTCTGCAAGCGTGAGTAGATGGTGGTTCACAGCCTGTGAACGTGCTTGTACAATTCTAAAATCTTAAAGACAAGCCACAGGCTGTAGTTAGTAGTCTGGAGTTTCCGATTTGCGTCTCAAGAACGACAATTTCCAGACACCTCGCACACGAGGCTTCAAATGATGGCCAATAAGAAGCCGCCGATTATCACGAGATGAAGTGCGTCCGAGCCACAAAATGGAAAAGAACATGGCGTGGTTGAGAATCGTTTTAAAATTAAAATTATTTGGTACATTAAACGTTTTCGCAATGTACAAATTATGCTGCACAGTAGACACGCGAGTTTTATTAACAACTGCAATAATTGTTTTAATGTTATGTGTTGTTGAAATATATATTTTTAAAGTAAATGTTTAACTCACTAAATAATGTAATGATTACATGTTATTGGTATCGTTGAGAAAAAAATAGGTACAGAGATTTTCTTTCAAGTCCACATTTCATTACGAGTAGCAAATCGTATAAAATAAACTCTAAAAACGTCAGTTTGAAACGTAGCAGGCAAGGTTACTTTAGCGCAGTTGTTGATGTAGTTGACCGAGTCACCACTAGGGTCGTTGCGGCTCCTCCCCGACGCGTGCTACTCTCCAACGGTGGAATGAGAAACTTTATTTACACGTCAGCTATGAGTAGGATTTTCTCTAAATAAAAAACTACCGCTTTAAAGGTTTCAAACAGCACTACATATTTTTAAATCGTAAATGGTAGAATAGAGCATGTTTAATTTGGTCTCAAGAACAACATAAACAACAGAATCTATTATTTTCGTAGTCTTCAGTCGAAGCGATGCAAGTATGGCGGCGTTGGTGTGTGACAATATTTCCCAGCATTCAGCAGTAGTCTTGACCTGAGTAGCCCTGTCGGCAGGCCGGGAGGATACGACAAGCTTTCTGTTTTCTTGACTAGGACAACACGTGTTTCTTTCGGGCGAGAATAGTGACTTGCCTTGCATTGTGAGTACTCGGTAGTCTGTATCCCACCATTTCGAGTTTGTGAATCTGAGAATAGCGCCCCAGTATACTTGATTACAATTCACAATGTTCAAGACAGCTGTTCACAATCCAAGTAACATCTCCAACTGTCCAAGATTGTTAAATACAGTACTACTTGTTTTTAAATAGCTTAATGGTGTTCAAGTGGCGAAAAAGTCATAATTTTCTATTTGTATAATGGCACTATAAAGTCAAAATTTGCACTTTTATAAGCTGAAACAATTTAAGGCAACTGCTTGACATGTTTTAAATCCATTCTGAAGTTTTGAATTTTTTTTATCTCTTATCTATTTTTTTTTAAATAATAAAATATTTTATGGATTTTAAAAACATGTCAAGCAGTTGCCCATGAAATGTAGTTGCAGTGTGAATTATTTAATTATGTTCATTGGTTTGTTCAACACCGCTTCCCCCTCCCTACCTCTTTTCCCCTCTTCCCTTCCTGTAGTGCATAATATGATCATGTGAGGAAAATTTTAATTTTCATTCAAACATACTACCATTAATAGAACAAAAAAATCAATCACAACCACAGCTGGGCCATTTAATATGAATGACCTTACATTGAAATTAAAACTCACTTTGCAGGATAAATAAATCAGCACCCAAACCAAAACGTAAAAATATTAACACCCTGACAAAATCGTAGATATTTCCTTTTTAAATTTTAATTTAGTACGATAATTTGTACATAGAACAAGTACATCCAAGTTAGGAAACCACTAAGTACAAATACTGACAGTCAGTTAATAAAACTAAACATGGAAATCTGGAAAACAGTCCATTATGCAGACAAATTATTGGCTGTAACTGTGTAGAGTAAATAATGCTGTTTCTTTTTATTTTAAAGTGAATTAGACTTATTACTGACAAGACAGTGGTGTAGCGTGGTCATGTTACAGGATGTGCAGTATTAGCTCTGACTATAGGCATTGAGTACCCTGCAGTTGTGTTGCAGAGACAGAAGTGTATTACTTGGGGATTTGTACCTTGATTTTTGTACACTACAGACTTGAGTATGTGCCTGCCCCTACCAGTATAATGGTTCCACAGACAATGGTGTTATCTATAGTAATTGCTTAGCATTGCACACCACAGACAATTCCTCGCCACGCCACTGTAGCAAAACATGCAAAGTGAGTTTACCACTACACAGGTGTGATGTGTTTCCAGGCCAGCAGCACGGTGATGAGTGCAGGCTGGGGGAAGGACCCAGAAACCATCACGGAAGATGACGAGTCGTTAGAGCACACAGGAAGCGACTCTTCGCCGTACAAGGCAAACATCACAGCTGATGAGAATGTGACCGCCCACACCAATGGCCATGAAATCACACACGAAATGAGCACAGAACTGTGAACCACACAGTGTGAGAGAAAATACTGTTCCTTACACAGACTGATAAACTGCACCAATTTCTGCCTTTGATGTAGCACTGAGTGTTTTGATACAGATTGAGTATTTATTTGAGTTATGACTGACGGAATGTATGTAACGTTTTGATCAACGGAACTTTATAACTTTGCTGAATAGTGTGCTATACCATGTTTTGTTGCTATCAAGTATTTTCCAAAGGATTTCTTTAATAACACGGCATGCTGCAAAATTAAAATATTAAACTTCATAGTGAAGTTTCATTTCACACCATATCATGTATGAATTTGAGATTAAAAATTATAATATTTTTACAACCATGATAGTTTCAAATGCAAAACTAATGTGCCATGACCAAATAAGCATATTTTGAATCTTACTCATGCTTAAGTGATGTGTGTAAAATTTTTTCGAATGTTTTGAAGTAAATTTTTTTCACATGTTTATAATGCAAGTGTCCATTTTGTGATCGATGCTTTATGTTTGTGTACATTTGATTTCAACATGACTGTTATATTTAAAGCTGTAGCCTATATGTATGTATACTGTTTTGTACATATTGCATGAGTGTAAATAATGGAATGCTCTGTAAGTTTTGAAAGTGTTTGGCATGGAAAAGGTGAAGGCAGAATTGGCAAATGGAATACTTGCTCATGTATATGATAACTGCACTGTTAACAACTTACCATCTGAATCTCTACCTGTATTGATGTTTGAACTAGATTCAATACAGAGCATTAATATTTTATCACTTTTATTTGTTATCACAGTGAGCAGGTGTTTTCATGTACATACTGTATGGTACTGTTGGTTGGTTCTTGTCGGTTTATTGTGGTGTGGTGTTGTATTGTTGAAGTGTCTTTATTGCTCAGTATGATGTGGACTGTAAACCAAATGTTTTTGTACTGTTGTCTTGTCACAGTATTGTACAACTTTTTTTTGTAAGTATGCTAATATAATTGTAACAAGTTAAGATTTTGCCACAAATTTTCTGGTTATTTAAATGTTTACCAGTTTATGAAAATAAATGTCGTTTTTTAGAAAAGTATTTTTTTTCCTTGCTATACAGATTGTACAATAGCTGATACAAAATCAAAATACAGTTACATTCATCACGTGTGGCTTAACAGCGGCACCTTAAAAATACATTTAAATAGAATACTATAATAAGTCTGACTTTGCAAAATCCAATTTTAATGGGGATCAGTACCTGCCATTTTCGAATTCTTCAATTTTCACTGTAAGTTCCATACAATGAGATTCATTAAAACTTTCCATCTGACATGGCAGAGAGATTACATTCATAAGTGT
This sequence comes from Medauroidea extradentata, assembly GCA_003012365.1. Classification (NCBI taxonomy): domain Eukaryota; kingdom Metazoa; phylum Arthropoda; class Insecta; order Phasmatodea; family Phasmatidae; genus Medauroidea; species Medauroidea extradentata. The sequence goes on from PNEQ01025520.1 coordinate 20,843, forward strand.
TAACAAATTGTCACACAGTCACTACCTTTCTTAGTCTAGTCATTATTTTCTACAGATGGTCACAGGTATCATATAAGCAATAGTAGTCTAGCAATGCCAGCTGTATACAATGTAAGAAAACTATTCCCTCTGCCTTGTCGAAGAAAAACACTATAGAAATTTTGCAGGCAAAATTACATGCAGAAGTTTCATTATTCCAAAATGGCCTGGAATTGATCCCCCTTATGAGAACCTAAATTTCACAAGCTCGATTTTTTAAAGGTTCTCTGTATATTAAGTGAATTGTAATATGAACTTAATCTTCAGCTTGACAATTTTATAATGCGTGTATGTATAAACACACACAACACATGTACACCTAAACTTACATAGGCCTAATATGAATCAGTACTGACAGTCATCAGTGTTCCTGAATTATTTGTAGCACTGAACTTTCCAATTACCACAGATAACGGTGAGTTGACTGTAAAATGCAATTAACATGCTGATCTAAGAAAATCAGTCAAGTTTCATTTGTAAGCATTAATACATTATATGATAACTGTACTTCAGGCAGAGGACTGCATACAAGACAGCATTTATTGCATGTGTGACTGAATAATTACAGTGCAGTGATAACGTACCTGCAAAAGACAAAGCTGTTGTATACTAAAAGCAAATCATGTTCTACAACAGTACAGTAATTAACAATATAATTTGCTGTTGGCAGTACTGTTATTGGTAAATAATAATTTTTCTTCAGGATTCCTGTGTAGTATAAAGCTCAGATTGCCAAAAAAATATATACATTAAAAAAAATTTATTAATGTTGTTGTAATCAGTGAAATAAATGGTACTGTTTACCTTCATGGTATTAATGCTAGGTCACACCAACGAACTTCCAACTGCAATGTCAGGTTTCTCTGATACAGAATTTCAAAGCCATCTCCTACCTGTGAATATTTTACAACTTATCAATACAAACATCTCACTTTCCTTTACAATACTCTGCTAAAGCAAAAAATTTAATAGAATACCTAGTAAATAACAATATGAACAGCTTCAATGCACACTAAAAAAGTAGTTTTAACAGAATTAAAAAATAAATAAATGTTTATTTCAAAGCAAAACAAATTTATGATACGTCAGAGATAGATCAAACAGCCAGGAAGATATTTTGTTCTAATAAAATGGAATCTTCAAACTTGTGCTATTTTGGAACTGGTGAATGGACAAAGAAGGAGGAGCAAATAAGCCATTATATACTAAAAATGCCATTAGTAAATTAAAAAAACTGGACAAACAGTACAAAACCTTCTCTCACCACAGAGAACAGGTTCGATTCCTGGTGAGGTTACTCCCATTTTTCACACGTGGGAAACATGAAAGGTGTCATTGGCCAATGATTTTTCATTAGGTACCGTACTTCTATTTCCTACGCCCGTGTATTATTCATTATTTAGCATGACCAAAATCCCTTCACTTCTCCAACCCATACACAACTTTGTGTAAAGTACTCGCAAGAATTGCGGCACAGTCTGGATTTGGATTCAGTGGGATATCCCTGCTACATTTTTGTTGGAGGATACAGTATGTCAGTGCAATGTTTTGATAGGTACAGTGAACATTATGCCTGAAACACAAAAAATTTACACAGTCACTAGATATAAAATCTTCCAATGCATGTTATTTGATTTACATATTATGCAATAAAAAATTCAATTCTTAAAAATGTTGAAAAATGGTTCGAAAATGCAGTCATTGCCCGTAGTGATTACACAACAAACATCAAACAAAAAGTCACTTTGAATGTACAGTATCCTTTAACATGTACCAAAATAATTGCACAAATATCAAGGACAGGAGCACTGGTGCCAAAGTCAAGTTAGTTAAAAAAAAGAGCAAATACATAATACAAATATAAGTCTTTTGTAAGTAAAATTATGTAATTTTGGCACGTGGTGAACAGTGAGGTCTTGAGTTCTGGTCACAGATAGTATGGGATGAGTATGAAGCAGCAATGAAATGTACAGACTGTGAAAATAGAAGTATTCTGAGAAAACCAGCCGGCTAATGTTAATTTCCGCCACATTTCCGTACATGTTGAAAATCGAGACTGAACTTACTAGAAATCAAACTCTGATCACTGCAGTAGGAGGCGAATGGTCCCCGCTACATTGCTGCAGCCACAACTATGAAATTTGCTTACTCAAAATATTCCCATAATTTTATAATATTTTATCAGGACAGACTTTCATCCTAGTCTGCTTTGGTAAGTGAAACTAGTACTTGAAAAATACAGTAATTTGAAATTTGAATAAAGCAGTAAGTTAATTTGAATTTTTTCTTGGTTGTAATTTAACACTAGGAAATCCATTACACAGCAACTCTGTTATACTGCAGGTAATTTTAGAATCCCCAGTTAGTATAAATGAAGGACAGTCAAGCACAGAATACGGTGGAAGAGCAACAATGTGGGTTGAAATTGTCTTCCTGATACCAGTGTTAAAATGAGCTTCTATTATACAAAACTATTTTCTTCTTAATTTTTCCTCTTCTGGAGGGGACCACATACGCAGCCCCTTCCTTCCTGTCCACGACCAACACAGAAACAAATACAAAACGAAGAACAACTAACAGATTACACATTAAAGAATAAACATTTTAAATTGAACAATTTGTTAAAAGAAGTACAAAGTCTGGATTACCCAGCCATTCATAGTGTCTCAGTAATACATACAGTATTGTATATTTATAATGATACAGAAAAATAGCTATTGGCAGGAAATAATGTCTAAATTATAAAAATTTAATGTTTATTTCTCATGTTGGTTAAACTGCTCTCCTGGAAAGTCAAATTGTAAAAATATCAATAATAATGAAATATCAGTATATAAATCATATAGTTTAATTTCATCAGATGGCATTATAAATTAGAGCATGTGCCTAAGCAGGGCTTTTACATCAGAAAAGTGGAAAATTTCACAACAAAATATGGTGCTAAAACAAATCATTGCAAAAATCTTTCAAAGATCACAAATCACACAGACTTTTTTATTGGATTTAATATTATTTCTTGAAAAAATTTAAGATATTCATTAGTAGGAATCTTAACAGTATCTTGAAACTGGTGACTCGTATGCAAGTTTAATGTTCCTATTCATGATTTCAAAAATTGATATCCAAGATAATACTCTAGTGTACCAAATTCTGATATCACAGCTATGGGAGTATATTAAGGTAGCACAAATAAACTAAAAATTTTGAACAAAAATTTATTTCAAATTAAATTGTTAATTGAAAAATTATTGCTAAACAATATGGTCTAGCAGTTCAATACCCAATAAAATTATTCAGTGAAAGGACATAACTGAAACAGTATATAGCAAAGACTTTAAATACAATTTATGCAATTACTAATTAGTAATATGTGAAATGATTGAAAATCATCAAATTTTAAGTATCCCACAAACAGGGAACCTCTGTACATTTCTATTAATTCCATGTTTTTCTCCTGTGACCGCTCCATATCTACCAAATTCACAATGATCCGACCAACTCGAGCACTGTTTACACCGAGCAAACAGACCAAATGAGTGTTTGCACACTCGCAGAAACTGTTTACAGTGGCCAAAAGTCCGAAGCGAATGTTTGCTTGCTCCCATCTGCCGGAGCACCCCTGAACGTAAACTTTCGCTTGCTATGTCACATTTACACTGGCCGAGCCGAGTGAAGATTCTCTCGCTCAGCAATGTTTGCTTGTCAAGTGAATAAGCACCTTAAATGGAACACATTTTCATATATTTTCAGCATTAATGATTTCAGTATGGACTGCATGTTTTTTAGTCACAAACATAATTCACAACTACATACTACATCAATCAAAATAATTTCAATATTGTAATATTCTTAGCTATGATTGCATGCAGAGAAAAGTGTCACACTTACAATAGTTGATGAAACTTTCATCTTTGGCCTGATATTGGGACTCAGTGAATGGATTTCCCACAGATGTCAGCTGTTGAAGACGCTTGAGAACATGCTGCCAGCTCAACCAAAGGGTCCTGCTGATGTACACAGCTAGACAAAAATATTATGATCATTTATTAAATAGATTCAAAGTTTGCAGCACGTAAACAACATATTTTAAATAATAAAGTATAAATTAGCAGGCAACCAAGATGAATACTGTACACATACAAACAATAAAGGAAAGGTAAGTGGGCTTCACATCTTGTTGACAGCGATGTCATTAGAGACAGCGATACACACAATTTTTACGTATTGACAGGAATCAGGAGAGGAGTCGGCCATGGCCTTTGTTAATTAAAGAAACATTGTAGCATTCTCCTGGAGCAATTTCGGGAAACCATAGAAAACCATAGAAAACCAAAATTAGAATGGCTGAAGCAAAATCAGAATGGCTGAAGCACTTATAATAAAATTAAGAGGATACATAAATAAATTACAATAACATTATTTATAACTAATGAAAGTTGGAACTCTATACAAATTTTTAAATGGCAATTTGAGATGATATTGTTTGTCAAATGTGTGAAAAATATTTTGTCCAAGTGGTTACCTTACTTCTAGAATTGCAATATAACACAAAATGGCTGCATGACAAATAGTTTGTTACAAATCCATCACTATGGAAAAAATCTTGCACATTAAATTGGTGAAGAATGTTAGCCATGTCTGCACTTAAGTTTTTTCGATAAACTCATTGCCATTATTTACATTTACAGAATGCACTCTAGAAGCAGATCCAGAGGCATGAAACAGACTTGTAAATGTTTTAAAACTGACATGAATATTTTACTATTACAATTGTTCACCAATTTGTTTTGATTAATGTAATAGTGTTTCCTGAAATTTTGATATAACAGTGCCTCCCTCCTACGCAATAACTTGAAAGTCTAGAGTTACATCTGCACAGTAGCAGTAGAATTACCCACCCACTACAATACTCTTGTAATATTTATTATTTTGTTTAGTACAAAACATTTTTTTACAATAAATTTGTGCAAAAAGTCTGTACAAGCAACTACTTCATGAATGATACACATCTGTTACTTTAGTTTGAACTATTCACTGACTAGCAGAGAGTTAAAAATTCAAGCATCTATGTTAGCGAGATAAAACCAAACTATGTAATCAAATTAATGTGAGGTGATATAATGTTTCATGGGCATTTAAAAACAGGTCTTGAGAGCGATGAGGCTGAAGTGAGGTGAAGGGACAACACAACTAGTATTCCCGAGCCGGGATTTGAACCTGGGACCTCTCACACAGCCTAACCGACACTACCCAGGCAGACTATTCTCAAACTGTGTAGTAGCCTCAACCAATAATAACAATGGTATAATACCACCCACCCATGAAGTTTAATGCAGTCTGACAGGTGGTATTTCTGCAGGTTACTTTAGCAAAAAAAAAAAAAAATATATATATATATAACAAACACAAATATATGTTCAGTGTGAAATTAAAATGATTTTTAATGTAGCGATCCTATCAACAAGTAAATAACGTGCAAAATGAAATTTATGTAAAAGTAGTGTTCCCAGATAAAATCTTCACCAGACAACAGACTCTTTGACGTATTCAAACAGCACTTACAGTATTGTTAAAAAGAGTTAGGTATGTGGTGAAGATTTTCTCTAGGAACACTACTTTTTACATAAATTACTCTTTGCAGGTTATAATGCAAGGTTAGAGAAGCAAATAAATTAAGGCATAAGCCGGAGTTTATACAAGATGAGCACAAAAAGTGTGTAAAGGTGTCATTGAAATGTTATATACAATGACCAAAGATATTTCGAAGTCAAAGACAAAAATTTCTTCACAAAACAAAACACCCATAAAACACACAGCGAACCTTAACCCGAATTGACGTGATTTTTCCGAATCCCCCAAAAATGTTGTAAGGGGTGGCAAAAATCAACTTCTCCTTCCCTTCCTACCAGAAAAAATGTCTAGCTTAAGTACTAGGAGCACATTAGGTGTCGAGAATGCAGTCAGGCTAATTACTTGGCACCATAACAGCAGAAAAATAATTAACTAATTTTATAAAAAGCAATTTAGGTACAATAAGCTGGTACCAATGTCATCCTTGGTGGGACGAATGTCATCATTACTTAATTTTTCCTAGAAATTGCATGAATATTCTTGATGAATGATTTTTTTTGCTCGCATGCTTATTAATTTTTTTCCCTTTTCCAATACACACACAAATTAAGGCAGGAACAAAGTGTTGGCTACGGTTATGTGAGATATTTAAGCTACGGTACGTGAAAATTACAGTGAATGTCCACCATCGTCTGTGCGGCGCTGCGGAATAAACCAGACACTCGTGTACGCAGTGTTGCCTACACGCTAGGCTCTGTTACACCACGCCAAAACTTGACGTGCGTTTTGCACGAAAACTATGCGTCCTAGACAGTCCCTACCAGAGGACCTTTTTAATCACTATTTCCAAATAATTCACTCTTAAATGTTGGATTATCATGACGCTAAAAAAGTTGTCGGTAATATAAAGGATGCCACTCCTTTTATTTTCGTAAGGGTAGAAGGTATCAACTAGCATTTACTGTTGGTTTGTCGGCCTTATTGTCTTGAAGTAATATCCTGAGTTTTGTTGGTTTACGTCAATCACTGTTTGGTTTATGGGGAAATCAAAGTTTTAAAATTTGATTTTCAAAGGCGAATTACTCCTTTAATATCACGATTACGTACAAAGTGTCTTGCATGTTTCCTGCTTTACTTTTCACAAGGAACCACCTGCCGGAGTTTGTCGGTGATTTTTGTGAACATCCTGTATATAAACTTATAGTAGGTACAGCACGAATAGTCGTTTAATAGACAACAGGAACAACGAAAGCATCAAAAAGAAACTGTACTGCATTTTACCAAGTCATTCTTTAAACTTAAAAAGAAAACCACTGAAAAAATTGCACGTCAAAATAGCTATGATTTGAAGGGGAAAGTATTTTTTTTTCCGAGTGGTATATTAGCAGAATCATAACAAATTTTTATTGGTCCATGCAGGTCCCCGAGATGTGCCAAAGAACGATACTCAGAAGATATGCAAACATGAGGTATGATCCCTCCATGGAGATTGAATGGCAAAGAACTCGCTCACGTATGACTACGTTGTCGGAGATGCTAGCCGCACATTCGCTCTGTGACAAGAGCAATAACCTGGCAGAAGGCAAACCACTCATCGCAGCGGTGATGGACGGGTGGCAACACTCAGGGCTCGCCAGGTTCTCCTGTCGTTTACATGATTGCCCATTAAGTCCGTTACAAGCCGTGCGCGAACTCGCAATTTGCTAACTGGCGTGGCGGGTTCCCTCCACATTCGCGAATGGCGAAGGATGCGGGAGTTGCTTCTTGCTACGAGGGAATTCAGTGTTGCCAGACGGCGGGAAATGTCCCGTTTTTCGGGAATTTTCGGTAGTCGGCGGGAAAAAGTGAAAAACTCACCATGGAAATTTTCAAACATTCCCGATATTTACTAAAATAATGACATTATGTTTCATAATCAACGACATTTATATTGGGGGTGCAAATTATATCATGTCAATAATTCAATACTGTACATTCTCTTTTCATTTGTATTTTCATACAGATGTATTTCACTGCTGTGTGATTAGCTTTGCAAAAGATCAGCCACTAACAATTCTTACATGAAACATATCCTTTGAAAACAGTTAAAATGAAGATCATCTATTTCAAATTTCAATACGTCAGGGGTTGTCTAAAGCAGTGCAGTGCGAACGAGTTTCACATTAATAACTGCATATTTCAGGTTTCGTTTGTTTTATATTTTTTTAATTTTTTTTTTTATCATTCTGGCAAATATTTCTTTTCCTCTGTTTCCTTCACTAGTCATTATATACACACATAGACGGGCAAAACTGGCAATTAATTTTTGTCAGCTTGGCAGGAATTTTAAGGTTTTTGATCTGGCAACACTTGGCAGGATACCCTTAGAGCCTTAGAGACGTCCAAGCGGCTAAAAGTGGTTTTATGTATTTTCGCATATTGTATAGATGATTCAGGATACAATAAGCACTTATAAAAACGCTAGTTACCTTTTTCGTTTCTGATATTTAGTAATTTTCTCCCGCGTTTTGATGGGAACAAATCAATCTAAGTAACAATCAAAATGTATAGATTGCAACGTAACCAAGATTTAACGTCTGAACTCACAATAAATATTACGTTTAAATTATGATTTAAATAATGATGGTCTTTAAAAGTGATTATTTAACGCGAACCGCCTAAACATAGGATGTTAAATGAATGTCGTTTAAAACTCTCCATCACGCTGTTGAGATGCTGAGACGAGTAAAATTACATAGGGCATTTGGTGTCGCAAATGTTGGGAAGTGCCTGAAAACGGCACACAAGTTGTGGTATGTGAGGTTCAAAAATATGTGTTAATGTAGTGAATAATAATTTTTGAAAAGTCAACCAGTTCATAAAATGGGTAGATCTGACAGTTCATCGGGTCGCAGATATGTATAAAAAAAATTGTAGCCTTCCGCTGAAGCCCCTTCGGTTCGATTCCGTTGGCGTCACATGCATACTACCGCTGCCAGACTAGTAATTTCTGCAGTACTGTGGTTCTAACTGCTAATACACACACAAGTCTAGAGAGAAGCTGGAGTGAATAGGGAAATGTCACGAAATGCGCCCGTTGTTGCCATTCAAACCTAGTATTCATAGATAACTTACGTGCCGTTTTTCAGGCACTTCCCAGCATTTTCGACACCAAGCGTCCTGTATAATTTTACACGTCTCAGCATTCCTTACAGCGTGACAGTTTTAAACGTCATTCATTAACATCCAGTATAGTGTAGTGGTATTCTATCAAGAACTAATAAGAGAAAAGTGTAAACAAGGGAGCAACATAACTATAATACTAATAATTAGGGTACTTATGAACCCTTAATATTTTTAAATATTAAAATGGAAATTTCAAAATCACGCAACATTACATCTTCCATCAGCATCTTACAGTGAATGTCAACATTAATACAAGATAAAGTTTAGTAACAACTCACCAACAGACTTGCGTGTACTATTTTATGATAACATTAACCGAGCGAGGCGGCGGAACGGTAATACGTTCGACTCGAATTCGGAAGGACCCGGGTTCGATTCCCGGCTCCATCCATCCTGATTTCTTTTTTCCATGGTTTCCCGAAATCGCTCCAGGCGAATGCTAGGATGGTTTCTTAAGAGTGTTCAAGTGCGATAAAGTTATAATTGCATATTATTACTAAATAATTTTAGTAGTTTTGTAGACGATAATTGTGAGAACATTTTACTCTTACGAAATTATTTTAGCTCTCAATGTTTTCTCATAAGTCAAAAATTTGTATTTTCTGCTACCATGCAAATAGTGAAAACCAATTCACTTACGTACGTGAAATAATTCACAGCGAAATAACATACAATGGACTACGTAATAAAATTTTGAAAATATCCTGCGAACTGTTTATGTATTTTAAAAAAATTCTGAATTTGCATCTTTTTTCTATACTTTTGCGGTATTTCTTAATTCAAAATATTACGTTGTGGGTTTTTTTTTTAATGTTTTATTGCATAGCATGTAAGTTCACAGTGAATTATTTTGTTCTAGTAGGTCGGTTGGTTTTCACTATTTGCATGGCAGAGTAACAAGCAAATTTTCACTTTGACACCCCGTTATGAGAAAACTATGAGAGCTGAAACTGTTTCATAAGAGTAAGATGTACTCACAATTATCGTCTACAAAACTAACAATATTTTATAAAAATTTAAATTATTATTTTATCGCACGAACGCCCTTAAATGGCTATGGCCAACACCTTCCCCAGCTTCTGTCAATGTACCAAGTTGTGCGTTACCGTCTAATTGCATCGCTATCGACGAGACGTAAAGCCCACTTACCTTATCCTATGATAAAATTCGAAGTAAAATTATCCGAACAGTAAACCTTGATTGAAGGCGGATGATTCATTCATGCTAGAGAAATTTCGTCACGGAGTTGTTGAACACTTGAGCCAATGCATATCGTTGTATTGATAAATTTTTGACATTTACGTTTCACAAGATTAAATTTTAAAATTTTCATAGTTGTGATTTAAAAAAAAGGGAGTAAACCTGCTAAATAAAATATGTCCGGGGTGGGCCAAAAGAATGAAAGAGTTCCGAGAGGCTGGTCAGTGGAATTAAAGCACCCGGAGGGCAATACAGTGGAATAAAAGATGCCCAGTGAGTGAACCTGTTAAATAAAATATGTCCGGGGTGGGCCAAAAGAATGAAAGAGTTCCGAGAGGCTGGTCAGTGGAATTAAAGCACCCGGAGGGCAATACAGTGGAA
>PNEQ01025526.1:0-13874 GCA_003012365.1 Medauroidea extradentata
CATTATATTTACTGGTTTTCAAGTTTTGTATGAAGTAAAAATATGCAAATTTTGACTTTGAAGTGACATTACGGGAAAACTAGATGAGCTAATTTTTTTCCGTTAGATGTTTATGTACTCTGAAGTAATGTCTACAAAACTAACACTATTTTATACAAATATAAAATTATGAATTTTTCCCCACTTGAACGCCCTTAAGAAAGTCGAGCATGTAGGCTATGCACATACGCAGCGCAGTGTATATTAGTTTCGTCCTAAAAGAAGATGAAATACTATCCTTGTTTATTAATTGAAACTAGGCAAATTTTAACTTTTCCGTGATAAAAGAGACACTGGAAAATCGTGAAAATCTTTCGATCCAGTGTGTTTTTCAAAAGAGTGTTGCGTCCGACGCCTTGTATTAGGTAACGGTTGTTGTAATAACAAAGTACTGCCGCACCACAGTTAGCACTGACCCAGTCGAATGGGGACACGCGAATAACGAAGACTATTGTTAGAGCCCAGTGTTTTTGTTAAACAGAATTCTGCAACACTTTATTTCAATGCTTTACGTGCACATCTGCAGCTTTGCTTCATGGTTATTGCACAGACGTGGCTCATTTGACTGTGCCAACAGGAACAAGGTTACTGCGACACCACACGTCTGTGATTAGCGGTCAGGACTTCTCAATTAAATGTACCTTCGGGCCACTTGCTTCAATTTTAAAACTACCAAAAACACTCGAGGGCTAAAAGAAAAAAAAAATGCAGTCAGTAATTATAGGCATTGTACGGAATTATTTAATTGAACTTAATGTTAGTCTAACATAAATCATTCTCATACGCAGAGATTAAATTGACCTAACTATAACTATTAAGAAATAGCCTTTAAATTATTATAACAAAACATTTTCGCTGGTTTCTGACATTTTGATGGCGGGCCAGTAGAATCCTCTCTGCGGGCCGCATCTGGCCCACGTGCCGCCTATTGAGAAGCCTAGATGCTGAGAGTTAAAAACATCCAATAACTAACCATGAAGCAGATCAGCACATGTGCACATAAGGCATTGAAACTAATTGTTGCATAATTCTTTTCACAAAAAAAATCGTAAGCTCTAACTATTGGGCACGAACACTTTCCACTGAAATCTAGAAAACAGGCAACATTTCCCACGACAAACCAGTGCCAGTCTTCTCACTAACGGAACTGCATCCACATGCTTCATCAGATAGTAGGATTGTTAAGTGAGCGGAGAAAAAGGAGGGAAGGAAAAACCAAAAATATTAATCTTATGAATATTTACATGAGTTTGTCAGGGAGAGACAATTCGTAAACTCAGTTTGTTTAACCACACAATTTCTAGTCGTAAACTGAAAATATATCACATATTAATACTTCGTCGTAATATCTACAGTTCTGAATTTTACGGAAAATGAAAATTATCACAAAAGGCGGTAGATATTAAATTGCTGGAAAAATACGCTGGCACAAAAAATTCTCACGATTTTAGTTAGAGTTTGTAATTATCATCTACCATGGTGAAATTTGATGGAAGTTTGTACATGAACGTATTTTATTACGACGTCACAATAGTCTAGAGCCAACTCTGTTTGTGGGTGTTACATTCACATGTATTAATAAAAGAAAAACAGAAGCTTAGCACAACTTGAAGTAGGCCTTCTTGCACTATTTTACAAACAGTCGGATGCTGAAGTTGTAGTTGCCACCCTTACAATACAGAAAAATTAGAGAAATGTGAAATCCAGAAATAAAATATTCCTTTTTTCTTTTCTTGTGTGTTTCACAGTCAGATCACAAAGCAACATTTATTAATATTAATTTATTTTTTTGGTATTCCTTATAAAGTAATACTATTTGAGTATTTTAACACCCTATTCTAGTGAAAAAAAATGTATCGTGGATTTCTACACCAAAACAAGTTATATTTCACAATTATTTTTCTTTGCTTTACGCGACTTCGTTTGTTTGAAAAGACTTGTGAAATTATTATTAAATACTTTACAGCTAATTATGGAAAATTATCGATAGTAAGACCATTCACAAAGAAGCTGGTCAGAAAGTTTTATTTTTATTTGATGGGCGCCAAATTCTGATATGTTCTAACTAAGCAAGGTAAACTCAAGACAAGATAATTTCACAGAATGAATTTCAGAATCAGAGCTTCCACTTACTGACAACACTACACAATTAGGTTATTAAGGCTTAAGTAATACTAAACAAAAACTAATGTTTCAATTTTTTCTACAAATTGTCAAATATGACGCAAGTGATTATTTTTTTACTAGGCCTGCGCAACTGTTAACAGTATCGGAGTACAGTCGCATTCCGGTAGCAGTTTATTACCTTTTATTTCGATTATCTGTGGGCAATCTGAAAAAATAACTGTAATATTGCAAAAAGTAGCGTCCATTGTTTATCATACAACTACAATAAATATCTGACAATTTCCCAAGAATACATCAAGCTAATATTTTTACCATACTTACTTTCATTAATTTAAAAGGGAAAAATACTAGCAGCGCTGTGTAAATTGGAGATCATGGTTTAATCTGTGTGTCCAGAATATTATTTAATTCGCTATTTTAAAGTACGTAGTAGTTTTCTCTGATCTTCAGAACAATTTTGTAGTATTTTTTCTCAGCATAATGGACAGTGACCTTGAAAAATAATTTTGCACCAGTTTGTTTCAATACCTTACATGCACACATGCAAATCTGTTTTATGGTCAGTCAGTGGTCGGATATTTCTACCTCTCCGGCGCGTGGTGTCTTAGGAGCCCTATTCTGATTGGTACAGATAAATGACAGACAAATACACTTTGAAAATAACCATGAAGTAGAGCTGCATAGGTGCAAAAATATTTTCGCAACAATTTCTGGTCCGTATAGTTACCAAATACATGTTCAACTTCACCTGATTCAAAATTCTTACTTTAAATGGTTTCACTTGAACATTTTGAGTCATGAATATTTAATAGAAAGTATTGTGAATACTAAAATATATTGTTCAGAAAGTAACAATTGTAATTGAGAAGGTCTTACACTTTATCAAATTTAGTAGGCCTATTGTGCAATGAACAATTTCGTTAGGTGCACAACATTCACGCTTTAAATGTGGAAAAGTAAGGAGAAATCGCTTATTTCAGTTACCTCTCAAAACCTCTGTGTATAACAGCTGACAAAATGTCTTCAGTGTCAGTTAAGTTAGACAAAAAACTAAACAATAATTCCGCAAATGCAACGCAGCGATTTCTTTGTATAAGTTGTACAGAAAACTTCTGAATGAGAATGAGCAGAAAACACACAAAACACTTGAGATTCTTACTAGTTAACGCTATTATACGCCTAAATATTCGTGCACATATTGAACACAGCTAAAAACTTTGCAATGTTATAATATACACTGATATTATTTTGTTTATAGACCAAACCTTTGTCATTTATTATCACACATTCAACTTAAGAAGTTGAAGTACATACCTAAATTAATGTAAAAAAAAGAACAATCTTAGATAACCGTATATACAAATAAATATTTTGTCAGGAGTTCAGCGAATCTCTTGCGCCACAGTAAAATTACAACATTTCGATTTCAGTGATTCCCTAAATATATAAAACGAGAAAAATTATCTTCAAAAAAGGTGGTAACTTAATACGTACATGATCCCCCCCCCCTTTTTTTTTGTATTGGCTTCCAGAAATATGCAATTTTGAATTATTGCATTCAGCTTCGATTAGTGCAGTACGTCCGTACATACATCGACTACAACGATCGATTACTGCAAGCTGAACATTTTCGATCTAGTAGTTCTTTCAGATGTCCGTTCTGATGAGAATTCAAGTGAACCGAAGTGAAATCTGCCGAACACGGGCAATACTACGGTTCACAAGATTTCAAAATTTTTTAAAATTTCTTCGGGATGTGACTGTTTACGTATAGTGTACATGTTTCATGCAATGTCAGCCGACAGCTCGACACAACGCTAACATAGCTGATATGTCAATTTCACCGTATTTACATTATTTATTTTTTTATAGTGTAAAAAAATTATTTATTTAAACAGTAAGTGGTCTCATAACTGTGAAAATTTACTGAAATTATGGCGTCGACAAACAGTATAGATCAGTCGTGTGAATATTGGTCACACACATTACAACTTAGGGTCTTGACCTCGAGATAGAAAGTTGATTTCTTCTCTCTGCTCCGCCAGCTACAAAATAACGGAACCTGTTGGACAAGTACAGTCTGAAAAAAAAAATATATTTTTTTTCTAATATCACACTGCACACGCTTGCATGAGTCAGTCATTTTAGAAACAACATAAGTAAATCTTTTCACCAAAAATGAGTTGTGGGTGTTATAATAATTTTTTACAGAGGTAACTAAATTAAACGTCACTTGCGAATGCAGCAAGGCAGTGAACTATGAGTTAATTTGAGGAGCAATATATTTCATCGACTACCTCTGTACACTATTATAACACCCACTGCTCATTTTGGTAGAAAATTGACTTACGTTGTTTCTCAAATGACTGATTAAATTCTACTCTATACTTAGAGCCCGGTAGTTTTCGTGAAAATATTTTTGCCCCACTTTGTTTCAGTGTCTTACGTGCACACCTGCAGCTCAACTTCATGATTATTGGCAGAGTGTTTTTGTGCAGAGTCGTTATTCATTAGACTGTGCCAATCAGTACATGGATAACTGCGACAACACGTCTGTGATTTGCGGCTATCCATCCACACGCTGGGTGTTACGACATCCAATCATTGACCACAAAGCAGAGATACAGGTGCGCACGTAAGGCACTGAAACAAAGTGGTGCAAAAATCTTTTGACGAAAACTACCGGGCCCTACTGTATCCGGACCAAGATGGCAAAGAGACAAACATTGCCAGCCACCAAGTCAAAGCCATGGCCTCGCTAGACAGTTTACGGTTATCCGTGCAGCAGAAAAAAGTCCCGACTTGTCTGATTTTTGAGAATTAATATTAAAATATTTTATAGTTGATTCTTTTAAATGCATATAGCAGTAGGTAAACGTGCTTGCAGTTTGGAAGCATTGCTATCAGCAGTTTCGTTTCGATGTAAACTCGCAAGTCAGTGCGGTAATGGTGGGTGTGAAAAGACTAATGACACGATGCAATAGCCCACATCGAAGATTCTAATTTTAATTTGATAATACAAGAGTGTATTTTTTCAGTTATTTTAGTATTTCACCTTATAGTCAAAATTTAAAAATAATATTAATTTAGACCTACGCAAATAAATTACTAAAGTGCATTAAAAGAAAAAAAAGGAAACTTGAAAATTAGCTTTATTACACAGTATTAGCGGTGAGTTGATACATTTTTGCCACTTATTTTTTGTTTGTATTCTAGTTGCAATTTACATTAAAATAAGCGTTTATGTTTACAAGATGAATTTTTTTCCTTTTTAAAGTGTGCAATTTACGTTAATATTAGCGTTCATAGTTACAAGCGGAATGAGTAATTTTTATATATAGTAGTTTATTGAGACCCGTAAAGATGCTTGCAAAAGTACGAAATACAACGAGAGCAGCCTAATCGAACCAAATAATTGGTTACTAAACAGAGCCATCGACAGGCTTTCCAGGCCCGTATGCAAGTAAGTCTTCGAGGCCCATGCCCTTAGCAACCCAAATCCAATTATTTCTCCACCTTAAAAATTATATAGGTAATTAAAAGCAACAGTAATGGGATAAACGTTGTTATTAGTGTTTTTTTTTTCCTGATAAAATGTCCGACTAGCGCCAGGTCCCTATGCATTTGCTCCTTTATCCCTTCCTTTCTCGATGGCTTCGATACATGTCTAGGGCCCGGTAGTTTTCGCGAAAAGATTTTTGCACCACTTTGTTTCAGTGCCTTACGTGCGCATCTGTATCTCTGCTTTGTGGTCAGTGATTGGATGCCGTAACACCCAGCGTCTTGAGGTTAAACCCGCAAATCACAGACGTGATGTGTGGCAGTTATCCGTGTACTGATTGGCAAAGTCAAATGAATAACGACTCTGCACAAAAACACTCTGTCAATAGTCATGAAGTTGAGCTGCAGGTGTGCACGTAAGACACCGAAACAAAGTGAGGCAAAAATATTTTCACGAAAACTACCGGGCCTTATACATGTCCAATTGTAATAAGCGTCTAATTCTTAATGGGTGTTCAAAACATATAAATTATATTTTCATGAAATAGTGTTAATTTTGTCGACGTTACTTGTGACTAGTTTCCTCTTACGAAACAACTTTAGCTATCATAGTTTTCTCATAACGGTGTGCCAACGTTAAAATTTGCATGTTACGCTGCATACAAATAGTGGAAAGCAATAATTGACTAACTCAAATGAAATAATTTACAGTGAAATAACATGCCATGGGCTACGTAACCTAACACTTATACACTCATAATGCAATATTTTTAATTTTAAAAAAAATTGCAAACGCAAAGGAAATAAGTTGAAATTTCAACAAAGTTTTAAATACAAAAATTGTTAATTGTGGTTTTTCTAATAGCTGGTTGGAATGTTATTTCACAGTTAATTATTTCGTTTAAGTACCTAAAGTGGTTTTCACTATTTGCGTGGCAGGGTGACATGCAAATTTTGATTTTGATGCAACATTATGATAAAACTATGCAAACTAAAATTGTTTTGTAAGAGGAAGATATACTCACAAGTACCGTCTACAAAACGAACATTTTTTCGTACAAAAATACACAATTTTGATATTAAACCCACTTGGAGACCCTAAAGACGCCCGGGCGCTGAGAAATAAGGCCGCACCCAGACCGCTAGCGGAAACCGTGGGGCTGGCTATCATCGCGTGGAGAAGGAACACGAGGCTTGATGACCTTGTGCCGCTGCCATATGGAGGACCTTGAGTCTAGAGGCCTTGGATGCGAGTAGCATGCTGGTCTTCCAGAGCTCGGAGGTCGCTGGCCTAGCCCGGCCCTCCTGCCAGAACAACAACATTAGCCGCCGTGCCGCCGAGGGCTATTTTCATAAACCGCTTACCATACCATATCCCCGAGACATCTCATCTACAGTACTATACAAGGATATGTGGCATCACCAGAGGTTAGCCAGGTTTATTATTGAACGCCTGCAATATATTCGCAGTTTCATGATGGCAGGAATTCAAAACGCTCTTTAGTTTTGCAGAGGTTTCGAAAATATTTTTTTCAACGCAAATTAATACATACATCAAAGATTAATTCTGGCAGTTTTAACATTTATAGATCATCGTTTGTATCAAAATTTTTCTGTTGCAATATACCAAACTGATTTTTAGATTTTTGCCCCTGAAATAGCACACATTTTGTTGTCAAAATAAGCCAAAATGAAGCAAAATAATTTTTTGCTAGCAAACGGTACATTATTTTTAAAAAATGTTCTGGAAAAATGGTGCATCATATGAAGGTACACAGTCTCAAATTTTTGCAAAGCATTTCGCTACAAAATATTCAAGTTATTTGCAATTGTTTTAAATAAATTAAAGATCATGACCTTAAGGGTGTTCGAGTGTGGAAAAATTACAATTTTATTTTTGTATGAAATATTGTTAGTTTAATAGACGTTACTTGGGAGCACAGTATCCTCTTACAAAAACAAACGTAGTCAGTTTTCCCGCAATAGCAAATCAAAGTCAAAATTTGCATGTTTCTACTTCATAAAAATATTGAAAACTAATAAACATAATGAAATGAAATAATTCACACAGTAACTACATGTCCCGAGTTAATGCCAGAACCCACTATAAAAAAAATTTTGGATTTAAAAAAAGTTCTAAAATTTGCTTATTTTTTATTATTCTTAGCAATTTTCTTTAAAATACAAAAAAGACGTAGAGTGTGACATGTAGTTTTGACGTAATTGTTTTTTAAATTTCATTACGTTTATTGGTTTTCAAGTTTTGTATGAAGTAAATAGGTATATGCAAATTTTCTCTTTGAAATGCCTTTGTGGGAAAACTGGTTGAACATTTTTTTTTTTTTTTTTTTTTCGTAAGATGAAAACCTACTCTCAAGTAATGTCTACAATATTTACCCTACTTTATACAATTATAAAATTATGATTTTTCCCCGCCTGAACGCTTTTAATATGTTGTACATTCGTGAAGTAATTTACTAAATACGACATCAGCACTATTTCTTATTCGTTATTTTATGTCCCGCAGAGTAAGAATTAAAAATATAAAACAAATATTTGTCATCACCGTTAATTATAATACAATATAACAGAGAAACTTTAGTACCTTACTTTACCTCTTAGCAAATACAAACTATTGGTTTTATGCTTCGTACTTGATATTTTGAACATACAATGTTCGTTTGAGTTAATTTCTTCCTCGCCCATTTCGTTTGTAATGTCTGCTGATCTAGAAGAATAATGTTATTCCGGAGTTGATAGAGACGTATATTATAAATATGCTTGTTTGTATGAAATACAACAAATAACACTTGGATCATTATTTAAACGACCGTACATAAAATTTAAGATTACCGAGTGACTTTGTAAACAGTCACTGACATACAAGGATGAATTAACTAGGTTTCTTTTCCGTTTATTACGTAAGTCGGGACGGAGTGCGTTAACTTTGCGTAGTAATAGCTTAGAAAGTAAGTCAAAATGTATTTTTAATATGTCCATAAAGTGAATATAGTGGGAAAATGTCATCATAAAAATTGACTTAAGAATTTGATTTCTGTGAATATAACACATATCCCTCAAGAAAAAAAATATACTTCTTTACTTTATTCCAAGAAATGTATTTTAAATTTAAAGTAGATTTTATGGTTAGTATTATTCTCACTGCATTAACTTTTCGGAAAAATGTACAACATATTTTCCAATTATAGTACTGTTTGCATTCCGTCGCTACTCCAATTATCACTTCACTTTATCCTCACCAGTGCTGAGGATTTCGCTGTTTATTTCTCACCAAAATCTCTCGCTTTCTCTTCAGTCCAGTTTTGCATCGTGTGTAGCCTACATGTCTACCTTGCAACAGTCTTAAAACACTATGTAAATCTAGGAGTCGCTCACCTCGGATCTCATCGAAAAGTTGAGTTTCAGCCCTTAGAACGAATATCAGACCATCTTAATACTTCAAGCATGAGTAGTTTATTGATTCGCGGCTATTGAAAAATAGTTCCATTTGGTACAAATTTTTTTGTAAGAGTTGTACGTGTCAGTTTTTCTAAAAGAAATTTTAGTCAACGCTTAGCAGCGAAAATTCCAACGCTAGTGACGGGTGACATGAGTATGAAACACCGTCGAAATGAATTGATGGATGGAACGGGAGATCCCTGAGAAAACTCGTCGACAAACAGCATCTTCCGATACGATTTACGCAGAAAATTCTGATTGTCTGCGCTGGACATTGAACCCGGATCGTCTTCGTGAAAGGCGAGCTCGTCAGCCGTTGTAATTTAGGTGACAAGTCAACCCCACCGAGAAGGCCTATATTCGAACGCTCCTCCTGTTATACTGTAACCTAATACCTCCCGAAATAGTTTTTTAAGTGAGTTGAGAAAGATGCATGTACGTAAAAAAAAAAAAGTAAATATCAAATCTCCGAGAACACTTGCAACCATTGTGTGTTAATCCACGTGAACAATGAAATCTTGTTTTCTGTAGTACACAGTATGTATGCGGAAGGTACACTTGGTTAATTTCCTCAGTTCTTGTAACTTGGCAAAGTAACACTCCACTCAAACAAAAATAAGCAGCTGTTTTCGTTCACACTGTTATGCCGGAAAAAATGCGCAATTTAGGCAGACATTTCACGGTCAGTAAACCAACAAATTCTTCCGGACAGTGGTGTGTGGCGAGAAGTTGCAAGGTAAGCTGGTGTTTGCTCAGTACTGTACAGTCTTGGTATTCGCAGCAGGGATCTGTAAGTACCGTGGAGCCAGGTCAAACATAACACTGTGCGACCATTCACGAGCTAGTTGCGAGGTATACAAGTGTTGTGACAATGTGACGTCACAACTACACAGTGGCTGGCGGGTAGACGAGGAAGTCAACAGGCACAGTTGTCAGCAAATACATCTATCTTACCTTGCAACACCTTCATAACACGCCACTGCTTACTGCCTTTAGTCATACATTTGTAGTAAGTTTACAGCGCTTATACAACTGAGTGAGCTATGTTCACTAACATGAGTCTGTCACATATGAAATTAACTTATCTTCATATACGCTGAAGTTACTGTAAATTCGACATCAAAGAGTCTATGTTTTGGGAACTCGAGAGTTGTAACAAGCGCTATAAAACATAGTGAGACAGATTTCAGATACACTTCGGAGCGCACGGTTATTGTGTTGACAGCAGCACCATTTTGTCACGAAACCGAGTTTCACCTGAGAGTATGGGAAATAGGACAGTACGAGGTACAGTACTGTGTGTTGCGTCATCTACGCCATGACGATGACGTCCAAATATCGCGGATTAATACACGTGACTATAATACATAACACCAAAGACGGTTATCTGTAGCCATAAGAAATTGGGTTTGATTATGGATTAAGTTTATCTCTGTCGTTTTCTCTCTCGTCTGTCGACAAAGTTGAACAGTTTCACTTATCCTGGTTTGCATTGTGCAACTTGGTTGTACGTTCGATATCTGTCTCGTATACGAGAGTCTGCGTATTTATGTATACTGGTTAGCATCAGTTCAGTAAAAGTTGACATATTTTTAAGTGTTCTATACTTTCGATGTTATGAGTAGAGACATTGGAAAATCACGAAAATATTTAACACAGTCTCCAATGAACTGTAGTATCTCAATCGTGACACGTGTGAACAGTTTTCTGGCAAAACACACACTTTCTGTGCTTAAACTGTACAGTTCTAATTGGGTATGTTGAAGGACACAGTGCTTCATATAAACAATAGCCAATATAGCTGCAAAACCTTCAGTGTTATTAAGGTTAATTCTATTACAGGTTAGAAAGATCAATGTTATAAGTTTGGCACAGGGAAAATTTCTGCCACTTGAGCGCTGACCAATCACAGAGCTTTACTGAATTTTAAGTTACATTAAGTTGACAATTTAAAAGGCGAAATTATTTTCTTTTCACTTGAAAATTAAATTAAATGACTAATATACTTTACAAGTTTATTTAAATTTCATTTTACTACGTTTTCGTAATTTTCTGGTACGTTAGCGATTGAAGCGAAACTAGTGGCAGAAATTTTTCCTGTGCCAAGCTCTCCCATAAGAAAACGTATTTTCTGTCTAACCTGTAGTAGAATTAACCTTAGTTATGGCCTATCTGTAATTCTGCTTCGTGGTCAGTGACTGGATGTTTTAATATTCTACCCGCAAACCACAGACGTGCGGTGACGAGGTAACCTTACTTTTATTGGCACACTCAAATACTTGACGCCTCTGCACAAACACACGCTGCCAACTGCCAATAACCACGAAGCAGAACTGCAGATGCACTGCACGTATGACAGTGAAACTAGTAGGTGCGACATTATGCGCACTGAAATCACCGACTTACGAAAAAGTAAGTAAAACACGAGTTTGTAATTTTCCCATAAATTGCTGTCCAGGAAATCGACAATGAAATGTAATTTTACTAACTATAAATAAAAATACAAATTGATACTAAGCAACAGCACTCTGAATAGTGTCAAAACAATGAAGACGAAGTAGCTACATTGTCTCGTAACCTTAATTCCTAAAGTGGTTATTTACTGTCTTTCGTGTGACCCATTCATTACAAGTACATACGCCATTACATGTTTGTATTTTCCCCAACATTAGAGAGTCTGTTTCTAGACACATTGGGTAATAGCGAAAGTGTTAAGAGCCCAAGCTTCTTCCGAAACAATTAATGCGTGTTACGCGAGTGGACGATTATTTCATTGTTAAATAATTTGCGAACGAATAACGAACTGTTTGTCGGTCTAGTGTGGAAACCAAAATTGACATTGCCCAGTAAAATAGAGATGCACATAATGTCATTAGTACTTATGTCAGACGAGCGTGTATATAGGTACACTATATCGAAACCAGCAAACGAGAAACTCTTCCCGCGATAACTAGCTGTCCCCGAGGTTAGTAGAGGGCTCTTCTAGAAACTTTGAACTGTCCCTACCTGTTTTATGAAGTTACAGTCAACGTAACACAAAACCAATAATAAACATTTTGGATACGTTCGAACAGAAGGGTAAAGTAAATGTTAACATTCTCACTCCACTTATATACGAGAGCCAAAACGAAAATAAATTGGGAAGGGGGTGAGGAGGAGAAGGAGGTAGGGAAAGAGACAGAGGAACAGAGGTAGGGAAGGTACGTGGGCTTTATTTCTCGTCGACAGCGAGGTAATTAGACACAGTGCGAGACAACTTGGTACAATGGCAGCAGCTGGGAGATGAGTAGGCCATGGCCTTTGTTATGGAACCATCCCAGCATTCATCTGGAGCGATTTCGGGAAACCATGGATAACAGAAATCAGGATGGCCGGAGCCGTGGATCGAACTCGCGTCCTCCCAAGGAGGATGCATCCTCCCGAAAGGAAGAGAGGTACGGGGGCAGAGAGAAAGAGGCTTGGAAGACATGGTGGAAAGCAGCGTTGCCAGCTTAGCGACATTTCCAAATGCTTGTATACAGAACAAAAATCTAACCACTACCAAGTTTTCTAGTGACGTTTGCGATTTACATGATCGACTCTAGCTCGAAAATAAATGCTAGAAAGCATTCTTAACTTAAGACTTAGGGCCATATTGGATTTCATTCACAAAAACTATTTTAAAAAATTTTAATCAATTTGTTTTAAAGAAACGTTTAGCGACTTCAGTGTGTTGGGTACCTTCCAGCTCATTGCTATGCCTATTTATTTTTATGTAATTCTGGTCAATTTATAAACACCAAATGGGGTACAATTTTCACATGAAAAACCTAATTTGGGTTGAATATTTTTTGTACATAACAAGCTGCTGAAATGACATTGTTGTGTAGCCATTATAAGAAAAAATAAACTTATCGAACTGAAACTATGATGACAAGTAAAATTTACTTTCCAAAATTTAAAGACATCATTCGCCAATCAAGTATATGAGAGTTTAATGTAACTACATACACAGATATTTTGCAACATTTCAAATTCATTTTAGCAGTCACAAAAAAAGACGAAACGACTTCGTGGATAAATCATAGCCATATAATAAAATAACCAAGGCTGCAGAAAGTTTACCTACAAAGTTCTTCACTGTTTGTTTTTCTTGTAATTGGGATCAACAGAACGTCAACATTGTGACTACAACAACTAATTATACAAAAAATATGTAAACAAAAAAAAATACTGTTGCGTGCCATGTTCCTGGAGGCCAGTGGTCGGCGGCTGTTTCGTAACACCTTGAGGGCTGGCCGATGACTCAAAGCCCGGGTGGCTCATGGTGGAAAACCCGCCTAAACTACGTCATAGATACCTGTCCCAACTGCGTCTTAACCCTTCGAGGGCGGCAGACGTGACTACTGGCACATCCGAAACATGATGAAATATCTATTTTTAGACCCCTGTAATGCGGGGAATAACCGACTGTCTGGGCTAGTATAAAAGCACAGAATCGGCACATTTGAGCGGCAGTTCGCTTTGGAAGTGCTAGAGGAAGGTGCTACGCCTGTGGAGAGAGACTGGCGAAGACATCTTGGTGACGTCAAAGTCTACTGTGAGGCGGCAAGCGGCTACCTGCGGAGCAGTGTTGGCGATACAAGAGGACTGCTGCGGCGGGCTGACAGGCGAAGAGGAGGTGCGCGACGGGAGTCGAACAGAAGACCTCAAGAGTGAAGACAGCGGTGCACTCGGGGTGCTGCGCAGCACATGGTGAGCCATCACCA
>PNEQ01025527.1:7054-133549 GCA_003012365.1 Medauroidea extradentata
CCATTAGCAAAAGTTACTTTACTGCTTGTATGGTTGGTAGCGATTCGTCGCATGTAGTACCGTGTATTTTCCTATTTGAATACAACATTATTGAAAGAACATCAGATGAAATCGATCTCTCTGTATTTAATATACTTCAAAATATTTATTTATGATCTTATTGACATTCCTACTTACAGTACAATTAGACTCGATTGGCAGCAGGAGAATGTGACGCTGTCGTCGACCTCACGTCATCTTGCTCGTTACAGCTTGCGCCGCGCTTCAGACAGTTCAAAGTTCCACCGACAGGTGGCATCAGAGGTAGGTTCTCGCCATGGCCTTGGTTCTCGCCGTTTTTTCGCCGCCACGCCATTTGCATCATTTGCGTGTGTATAATTGTCTCTGCGTGTGTTTGTCCGTTGTGCGTATAAACAGATTCAAAAGTATTGGAAATTACTATGAATATTATTGCCAAACTATGTGAAACCATCGGTATTCTGTAAATTATGTTTTACGTTTGCCAGCCTAGAAACAACATACTTTTTATTTCACATATTAAGAAAATACGTTATTTATTGTTTCTAAAGTGGTGCGTCGTCGTCGTTCGTGGCAGTAGAACTGAACGAAACTTGAATTATTGAATTGCGTGTGTCATGTCTGTTTTTAGTGGCGGTTTTAAGTTACAAATTCAAATAAAATATGCCAGCATTTACGAGATTCGGAACGGCAATAGTGCATGTTGTTTAAATTAGTCGATGGAGAGAAACCAGCGATATGAGACATTAACGCGCAGGTATTTATAACTAAGGTTACTTTTTACTATATTTTATATTCAGCCCCGTTCATTTAATGAGTAAATATTGTAGCTAAAATGTATCGGAGAAGTTTAATGTAGTTGTAAACATTGGACGATCCTGTGTAAATAAAAGCACGTGGCAATGTTGATGTTTACATGCTGCGGAAAGATATAAACTGGCAGAAAATAGAAATTAATCAGGGCTTTTTTGAGTGTTCACTTTATTCCGAATCACCTATATTTATATGGAAGCCAGAAACTAACATTTAATTCTACACAAACCTTACTCCATCCAGAAATGTACAAATACTGTGTGTTTGGAATGTTGTAGACTGGACTATATACAATGGAGGTATGATCAATGATTATTATGTTGAGGAAAATTTGAAGACATGAAAGAATTAATTTCTGGTCCGCGGTGTCATATTTATTGCATTTGTAATGATTAGAATCATTTGCTTGACATATCAGCTCATCGCGTATTATTTGTGCTGCAGCAGTGAGAACCTTTAAATGATCTTCTTCTGGATTAATTCTACCTTAACTTTGCAAATTGTCCCATATTACCCTGTTAGTCTCTTCCCGAAGACACGCAACTGATACTTTTCGTCTTATTTCAGTAACGATGGGCCGCTGTGGTCGAGGGGTCAGACCTCTCGCCTCCCACCTAGGTGATCTGGGTTCGATTCCCGGCGGGGTCGGTACAAGTATCTTCGCATGTGACAATCGTGCCACTGGTAAGTGGATTTTCTTGAGGATCTCCCGTTTTCCCCGCCAATACGCACATTATCTTACCCCTTGTCAGCGCTGCCTCGATGATAGCGCTGACCCAAATCTCAGTAATGATGATATTGCCATCAAACTGCTCCAAACGTTTTCTTCTCAAGTGTTTTTTGTGGTATGTACACCCATAATCGTCTTTATTCAAGAATGTTTCCATTTTATCCTTCAACTTTGACAGTGTGACCGTTTTCATCATCATTCGTTAACTTCCACAAATTCAGAAACGCTTCGTATATTTGACTGACACCATGTCTTCCTGAACAGACTTACACGTGTATCTTACTTTGGCGACAAATTTCAACTAACCAATTACTAATGATACCGCTCCTCAGCTGCAATGAGATCAATTTCATCCCCTACTCGGAACAACACAGAATTCATTGATTTTTCCAACAGTAACCAATTTGACTTGTTTTATAATTTCTTCCTCCTGACGTAGTGTAAACCGCCACAACCCCTATGTTGGGGTTTTTACGTTCATTGCAGTCACGCGCAATATCGACGCAAAAACAATCAGTGTGTTTTAAAATTAAACTTTGACTCACCTGAAAGTAGCGTTAGTCCACTTACAGTGCTTCTCACACTCGCTATCCCCATTATTTATTTATTTCACGCACTCTCGTATGAGTTTACGACATTTAACATGTAACACTTGGGGTCTGTAATCTGAAGCACCTCTTGTATACCATCAGGTCAGTTCAGGCTTGCACTAACAATATTATATCTATAAGTTTTAACCACCACAGTGTCTTACCTATAACGCTTTTTTCACATAATACATAAACACATCACTCATTTTAATTAACAGTAGGGCATTTACTTAATTGTACATTTTCCGTTGTTACTGCGCCTCCTCATCATCCAGAAGTCATATTCTGTATGGAACATATACAATAAATGGAACAGGTAAGTCATGGAGTTTGTATTAACTGTGTTAAATAAGAATATGAGATTTCCATTTAAAAATTTTGCATGGTTATTTAAATTACTAAGGGCCGGTTTCTCAATGTCTGATTAAAGTCTTGGTTAGCTAATCCTATGATTATATTTAACCTATTGATTAAGTGGTGATTAAATATGAAATGTTCCTCAACGTACTTTAATCTTATGTTTAGCTAAGTATCGGTTAAGGTAAATGTGGCAACCATGCAATGACATATAAGCTTGTGATTGGCTGCAGTAAAGCTTTTATTTGTTTATTTAGTTGTGCTGGTTAGCAGTGTTTGTATACATAATGGAAAAAAATAAGCGGCCGCGTGCCGGAAATATTGTTTCTGTGGAAACAGAAATGCTAATTTCCCGTGCTGAAAAATACGCCCGTATCACAGAAAATAAAAAAAAACTGACGCCGTAACTTGGAAGCATAAAGAAGATGCATGGAAGAAAATCAAAGTAGAATTTTATTAAGCGAGGAACCTATATGTGCGATATAACCTACACAATTATGTAACAATAACATGACCTACAGTAGGTATTATAACATACAAAAGTATTGAAAAACATATAAAGTAATCTACAAATATATATTAAGAAATTTCCAATCCAGATTCCTTGATCATCGTATGTTTTATTTTTTCAGAAGAAATAAAAATATATTTTTTATTACCATTACCCAAGATACGTACTATTACGTACATCTAACATAGGTTTCCAACCAATCATGCAAAATAATGTATGGAAGTATAGAGACATCAAAGGCATGTGACATAACCATCAAATGTTTTCACATAACATACAAAAGAATATTACTTACCAGAACGTACTAAAATTTATGGGATGTAATCAAAACATGCAATAAATAAGTACACACCTGTCTGTGGTCATTTTCAGCTGTACAATTTTTTTCTAGTAGTGCTAGGACAGTATTTTTACTCAGCCGCAATCGCGTAACAAATTCATAGTCATATATTTACACGTGACTTGGGCGTTCACGAAAAAGTCTTGGCCTGTTTATGAAATCTACTATTTCATCATCATCTTCTTCAAACAAGAAATTTAAATCATGTCACCATAACATAAAAAATTGTCATTGTTTATAATCTTGTTTGTTTTAAAAGTCCTGTTTAACTCTGTAATCAATAACTCTTCTTATGATTAAGATAACCAATGGTTACCGACTTCTAACCCACTGATTAATCTTAATCAGTACTTTAGAAACAGATATTGTTGCTAACCATTGGTTAAATTTTAATCGGAAGATAACCAGAAGAAAATCAGACATTGAGAAACCGAGCCTAAAGCGTGTCTGTAACCATCGTTTTATCTAAAATGATGTTTGTGTACCGTCAGATAATTACGCGCTCTTTTGCTGAAATTCAGTTTTTTATACTATTATTTTATTCAAATGAATTTTCTACCGAACTTAGTTTACGCAGTTTATATTACTGTATAATGTTGTCAAGTTATTTTTAATATCTTAAATTTCGGTTAAGTTCACTTGTATAAATTCTGCTGTTAACAAGATACAGGGAAAAATATGCTTAAAAGGGGATTTTTCTACTGTATGACTATTTTATGGAATTGTATTGCGTTTACCAGGCGAATGAATCAACACGGTTAAACACGGCTAATATATAAAATTAAATTTTATAAGTTTTTTAATTTTTGTGTATATATAACGGTTTAAAAAATAACGGCCATGATATGTTCACAATATTATTTTCCTGTTGTACAGCTATTTTACAGTAGTGTATTTTTCAGGGAATGAATTAACGCATTAAAAAAATACGTATTGGATTTTAAATGAAATTTTAACTGCCCTTAATTTTGGTCGTATTAACTTTTTGCACTATACGTCACTATTGAATAGATATGTAAAACAAAAGGTGGTTAAAAACGTATGATTGGCGACTATTTTCCGAGATGGCGGAAGAAGATCTGGGGGCCTATGCTAGAGTTTTCAGTCGCATGCTATTTGGAAACCAAACGGTGTTTTTTAAGAACTTTTTTTAGCTTTTACATAATATACTAAAAACCCGAGCATCAAAAAAATCTCCATGTCCAGAAAAAAATGCACGCGGCTTTCAACACGCATGCGACTGAAAAATCTAGCTATACTCCAGTTTTTAGTCGCACGGGCGTTGGAAGCCGAGTGTTTTTTGTGGATATGGGGATTATTTTATCGTTCGGTTTCTCAGTATTTTACAATGCAAGGAATAAAGGTTTCTCCATGTCTTAACAATCACCACTCGGCTTTTAACTCGCATGCGACTGAAAACTCACACATAAGCCTTGGTGAATTTGCGTGGATTTCAAGTATATTCTTATAGAAGTAAAAACCGGGTTGTGGCAGTCACCTTAAAGGAGCCTTCAGTTTAGAACCCCCTCCAAGACCACTGACACAGCCGGGCTCATAATCAATCACCAACATCAACACTCCCAAGTCGATGTCATAGGGTAAGCCAAATATATCGTCATTGCTGTAAAAGTTATTATCAAGGAGTTCCTAGAAAATTAAACTTTCTTTTCACGTATAATTTTCTCTATAGTATCCCAATATTATCCAATTCTAACAGCTCGAATATGAACTACAAAACTACCTGAAAGTATCACAATGCACTCACCTGAATAAAATGAACTCTCAGAAACTAATACCATTATTTTTATAACTAGACAAGCTCCTGGTAAACACAAATATAACGTTTCGATTAATAAGTGTGCCTGCTTGCTTTAAACCGTTTTTATATGAATTTCCATAATAATCGTCGTTGGCCTCTTCAACCTCGACCCAATTTACAAACTCCAAAAAGGAGAACAAAATATACAGTATTACGTTAAATTATTATCTTGATCAAACTGTTAATATATGCTGAAAAATATTAATTTTAATAAAAACAAACTAATCGTCATAACGACCAAATACCATGACAAAATCGGGCCTACGAAAATTCAACACAAGAGTTTCAAACAATTACCTAGGTTATAACGTTATTTTAGTAGCAAAACATTTAACATGTGACGCACATAAGTTCAAAAAATAAAACAAAAACTCCATAGTCATAGTCACCGAAATTAAAATCTAATGCCGGAGACAATTCAGTAATGTGAAAATATAAAGAAAATAAGAATAAAATAAAATAACTTCTCGAATATTTAAAGATCGTATCTCCCTCATAGCATAATTTTCAGACACAAGTGCCAAGTCAAGGCACAGGCATATATAGTCGACCAGCCGCATCTTCAATTGTCCAAGAGGCGACGACGATAATCTAGATGCTTCGGTACAAGTATCGACGAAGCTAGAAGCTGCGTGAAGCCGCTTCCTGTCAATTCCCGAGAGGCGTGACGTCACAAACACCACTCGTACACTCCACAGTTTCAGGTCAGTCGCGCCAAATACACTGTATACTAATACCGGAGAGCTTATGAAATTCTAGCAGAACACTGATTGCGTTTCCACCTCAAGCCAACAGATAACAGCACACTACATTATATTAATCATAGATATACGCTACCAACATAACAACGTGCAGATAAAATGCATTTTCTCAACGAACAACCTTTTTTTGCTGCTGCAGCCGGGAGTGCACACGTTGCAGAGAACTGTAAAGTGTTGTGCGCTAGTTTATGATACAGCCACTAACACGCTGGTATGTAGGCGCCACTTACTACCGACTGCTCACAACACAACAAGCAGCCAGTAGTCATTCGTATACGGCGGCATGTTCTCAGAAGTGTACAATTGTCTGTAACTTGTGCGCTCACTGCCAACAACACACGAGCCGCCACTGGTGCCACCTCATGCCGGTAGGTTATTTTTCGCATATTTCTGTGTGTTATTAGCATAGAGCTGCATGGTGTTAGTCTCTATTGTATTCGGTCTCGCGCCCAGCGCGGTCCCGAGAAGACGATCTCCAGCTCATAGTCCAGCAAGGTCCCACATAACACACTTCATATTATAGACGGTTAGGAATAAAGTGAGCACTCGAAAAAGCCCTGCTAAATTTCTATTTTCAGCCAATTCGTATCTTTCCGCGTGTAACGGCTAACGACGGCAAATATTTAGTTTCAGCATTGTTGAATTTAAATAGGAAACATAGGAACTCTACTGCGTAATTTCGTTGCCAACTATACAAGCAGTAAGGCAACTATAGTTTATGTTGAGTTATGTGTAGAAACAACTAGTGATATTTTTCAAAGGTTAAATTTTTGTGTTCACTTTATCCCGAATGACCTATACCACTACCAGGACATACAAACACTTGTAAAATCACAGCCCATCAGAGAAAAGCAAATAGTGCATCGTTGTAAATCTTTCAGGATACATGGTTCGTGTCGAGTTAGACCAACAAGTTGCTCGTAAGCAGACGTGACAGCCTGTCTCAACGTTTGGACCAAAATTTAGCTGTATACGAAATATTTCTAGGTACCCCCAGTTTTAAAATTTAAACTCCTGGGCTAATAACGTTAAAACAGTAAAGCATCACATTTTTCAGTTATTTTAATTTTTAAAATGTTATAATTCGAAAATGTTAAATTCAACACTATAAGCCAGACTTTCCCCTCCTCTATTTAAGGTTAATATGTTAGGCTCATTTTACTGGTGGATATAGGAAGTGTAGGCCTGCCAACATCTCAGAACAACTAGTAAACAGAACGTTATCAGTGCAGTAGCTACGAAACATGACCACGGACGTGCGGCATTATTGTACGCAACAGACTGGTTCAGTGACCCATAGCATGTAAAGTTGGGTTCACAATTGAAATCTGAACAGTATGTATAGAATGGACATAAGTCGTTTGCACAATAAATAAGCTCTTTGTTTTCAAGCTAACAGATTCACTGCTCCGTAAAATATGATGTGTGCATGAGAACGGCCGACTCTACATTATGGATATTATTGTTATATTTAATTTCTTGTACGCACGCTTAGGATATCAGACAGCTAGCGCAAAGAAAGTAACCTCAGAAATATGTACGAGAAGCAATAACGCATGAAAATAACTTATGAACATAAATAATTGTATATCGATACTGTGAGTTATGTTTTAAATGGTAAAATTTTTAAGTTACTTTTTAGGTAACGCAATCATTACTTAACACGACTGCACTTCGTGTTCGTTATAGTGGCCTTAAGTGTCATCCATACAGCAACAATGAAACATATTTATCACAAAAATATTCTTTGGCTAAGCATAATACATAGGAATTCAACAGTGAAGTTAATTTCGTACGAGGTTTCTGCCTTGTCTTAATCATGGAGGTATTAGTCTATGGAGTGGCAGCTGCCGTACATTTCAATAGTTATCACGTGAAGCCGATCATTTTCGAACATTTTCGAACTGCGCATGCGCAGGACGTTATTTTTCACGAGTCGCCATATTTTGGGTGGCAAAACAATAGCAGAAAGCAATGTAATTATGTAATTTTTACAAAAATTCGCGCAAATTTTCTATTTGAATCGTACACAACAGTTTACAATTGCTTCAGAAATATAAAAAAAAACCTAATTAGCTCTCGCTGTGTGTATGTACTTTATAAACTTGATGAATTTAAATAAAAGTTTCTTACCTGTTAAAAGATAATCCTCCGCAACGATCGAATATGTTTGTAAGGCCAAGAACTGCACAAACTTACACCATAATGTGTAGTTAACAAAAAACTAAAACATTTACATTCAGCTCAATGCTATATTTACATGTTTTTGCCACCACTAGCTCTATCCTTGTCTTTAAACTTCGCCTGTTGGCCGGCTTCAAATTTGCTCAAAGGCTTCTACTCCATAGACTAATACCTCCATGGTCTTAATGCGTTTAAATTGTGAACCCAGCTTAGGTCGTTAAACGCCCTTCAAGTATTTAATTTTGTTACTACGCTTTATTTCCGAAAACAAAAAATTTCCAAACTCCATATTTTTTGTTTATATGCACGTTGTGATATGTAAAACAGTTTACTAAAGAGATAACATTTCAAATGTACTTCAAGTCAAAACGATCAGAACACAGCACTATAACTTAGCGTATCAAACACCCTCACAACCACAGCCATAGATGAACAGGTTTGGTTGAAAATTTACCCACGTATGACCGATTGGCGCCACTGGTACTGTGGTGTTGTTTTAACATTGTGTAAATGGATCTGCAAAGGGTAAGCTCGTGTCGGAGCTACTAGAGAAATGCTAGTACGATGCTACATTGCAATCAGAGATGAGAGAAAAGAACAGATGGAGCATTAGCAGCCTACACCATGGAGGTAATAGTCTATGGAGTGGAAGTGTTTGAGCAAATGTGATGCCTCTAGCAGACGACGTAGTAGTGGCAAAAACGTACACACTTAACACTGAGTTGAACTGAACTGTTTTAGTTTTTATTTAAATACACAATTATGGTGAAAGCTTGTGCAGCTTTCGGCTGCAGTAACAGATTCGGCAGGTGCGGAGGATTAACTTTTCACAGGTAAGAAACTTTAATTTACTTTTATCAAATTTATAATGTATATATACATATAGTACGAGGTAACTTGTCATATCCCTATAGTTTGAAAACTTTGCTGTCCCGCCTAGTACTGTTCTTCACTACTGATTAAGCAAAACAACACATTTATGTTTCCATTTTTAGTGCGAACAGTCGTACATCATTAAATTGCATTGCTTTCTGCTGTTCTTATGCCACCCACAATATGGCGACTTACGTAAAAAAGCGCTATGCGCATGCGCAGTTCGAAGATGATCATGCTTCACATGACTACCCTGGCGATGTACGGCGGATGCCACTCCATCCTCCATAGCATACATTGAGGCCACGGTCGTAGAAGAACAGGTCTGGACACTCGCCTATCTAACAATGTATTTTGCTTGACCCCCTTGTTGTTTGGCTGCAGTTCGTTAAGTTACCGAGAATGTCGTGCTTTTTGGCGCTGTTTTCCGGGTGGTCGGACTCAAACGCTGTTCACTTTTTTCCATTGTTAAATATATAAAGTAAATAAAGATTTCTGGAGCCTTTTCTTAAATGTGTGAGCGAAGAAAGTATTTCATAAATTGATAAAATATACGTTTTGATAAATTGTTTATCTTAGCGGAAAGGAAGTGGGCGGAGATTAATTAGTCCGACCGCCGTAACATCAGCGCCAATAAAACACAATATTCTCGGTAACTTGGTGAACTACAGCCAAACAACAAGGGGGTCAAATATCCCGGCGAGTGTCCAGACCTGTTCTTCTACGGCCGTGATTGAGGCCAAGCTGACTTTGTTTTATTGAGGTTACAATATGGCGGACTGCAATCAGCTGTTCCTGTGGATGTACTGAGAAACTAGGTTATGGTTGGCCAACCCACAGCCGCATTATACACGTTGCTATGGTAGTAAACATCATTTTCCAGTTACCAATATGGCCGATTGGCTCCTTCCGCTTCCTTCTCAAGGCCTCATACCACTCGTCCTCAAGACATATGTTATGCTCCGTCTGTGCGTTTCTCTAATCTCTGATTGCAATGTTAAAGCAACATTTCATTTCTAGTGCCTAGTGGTGCTTCCAGTCATAAAGGGGTCAACTTAATAGCATTGGTATATAGGCTTATGTCCATACCTCTAATTCTAAGACCGTGGTCACAACCTAATTTTAAATACATGTAAATGTGACCATGTATACGTTGTACCGTTACAACTAATAAATACACGAAAATATCACGTTATTAAGACTGGAAGGTGATTTTCGGTGTCGCAGAATATTAACATTGAAAGATGGAGAACAAGTCATTTACTAAAATGGGTATTTCTGTTAATATGAAATAGAGAAAGAATTCAACAGCCATATTTAACCTGTCAAAAAATTGAGTTTCTCTTCAAATTGGAAGCTCGTCTTTCATAAGGAGGTAAATGTTCTGAGAAACAATACACTTATTTGGTCTGTGTGTCACTAATGAAGTACCTAAATGTTTGCAGAGTTCACTTTGTCTAAAATCTAGCCGTATGTTAGTAAGGGAAATAAATGTTGTTACATATTTTTTCATAGTTAAAGTAAAATTATCGCCAGAAGAATGCAATGCTTTAAGGAGATTGTATGAAATTATATATTATACGTTGATTATAAAACAGTTTTAGATACAATAGTATAGGCTACATGTGCTGATTACGTCATGTGTAAAATGTGTGTTCATTCATGGTGCATTATTTATTATTATCCTACTGCTCTTAATGAGATTTTACATTGAAATGTTACATATCTTCGTACTGATTTATTTTGCCACAAACATTGTAAACTTTTGTAACATACAAAATGAATGCATATATTAATGTTTAGATTAATGCGTGTTCTGCACTGTTATAGTATATTACATGTTGGAGTAATTGGTGTTACAAAGCTGTACATATTTAAAGTTTCCTAGCTACCAATAATATATTTTGCATATAACGAAAATAAGGTATCCTTCCAGCTAATGTATTGAGTTGGATAAATAAACTGTCAAATGTTGTGATAAATAAGTAGCATTTGCATATGTTCGTTAGCTGCGTATTATGTTAGGGTATAATAAACGTCGACTAAAATAATTATGTATGTGTACAAATACAATGTGTTTAGAAAAGTAGCATAGTTAAATGCAAGCTGTTATCTTTCTAAAATACTAATATCTGTGATACTTGTAATTTGTGTAAAATACATTCTTTATAAATGTGTTTTAGTTCTTAAAATAGAGTTTAAAAAGTCATATTGTATTGGTTGTGTATCTATTAAACAATTAGAGTATTCAAAAGCCACGTAATAAATTTATTAAAGTTTTCTTAGCGTATCAATTTTTTAAGATCACTTTGAGTTGTACTTTTGTGTATATGTTGTCCCACCGTTCACATCCTGCCGAAGACAATGGCGTACCACCTATGTATCATCCTATTTGCGCCTCAGATGATCATCCTGAGGTTCCGAACACAGCCTCCTGACTGAATACTTAAATAATAGATTTATTTGTTTTATGCCTTATTCGAATTTCATATTCCTGAATTTCGTAGAATTTACTTATGTACGCCATCTTACACGAACAGTAATTCTGGTCCTTGTATAAATAACAATTTGCATTTGCAAACTTAATCTATGGTTTATTTCTTGAATGACTGAATTTACCGGACAGTAATTCGGGCTTTGAAATCATTGGTCCGTTACGTACCTATCACATCAGATTAAGATAATCGTACTGACCTCTTTGTAATTTTGATATTATTCAACAAATTGGCTGATTATTTTAGCAAACTGGGAAATATATTCTTATTTGTTGTTTTACCAGATTTAAGAAGCCATCCACACAGTCCTCAGTTGGAGAAGTTGCAACTAAATTGATTTTTAGGATCTTTTAAAAATCAACAATATAGTTTTTGCATATGCGATGTTCTTAGAGAAGTTGACGTTTTTCAGGGTTTCTGGACAGGCAACGTCAGTTTACTTTCACTCGAACTTGCTTCACAGATAAAATACTGTTGACTTAGTTTCTAAATAGAAAGTTGCGAACTTTAAAAATACCTACCCGTTTGTGGAATAGTCATAGATAAATTCTTAGCCAGCTATTGCGAACTCTGTACTCCATTAGAAATAAGACATGTCATTCAGTCTATTAAAAATGTCATTGGTTGTTTTTACAAACACGTAGGACAGGAAATGACACCTTACATAAGACTTGGCAATGGCTTTCGGGACAGAATATCCAAGTGTACTAAGATCAAATATAATCGCAATATATTATCGAAATTCTAAAAGTACGCAGCAACACACGCTTATTTATAATGAGTTCATTTAGCAAGTGGTTCGGTTTATAAAAATTTGTTCCTGGCTTTAAAAACAGAAATTGGTCTACCCATGTGTTAATCCAACAAATGATCACATTTACGTTATCTAACTGCTCTGAATTATGTTTGATACACGCAATGTATGGAGCACTTTCTAAGAACACTATTCGTTTGGATAACGTATATTAAATCACTTCATCTTATGATAACATGAAATGTTATTTATACAATTTATGAGCTATTAGAAGACGAAGACATAACTGAATACATAACCTTGTGAAATGTGTAATTGTGTGTTAGTGATAAAACTCGTGTATACCTACCGTCGCTGAATACGTGATCATGAAATTTTACAAGCCAAAATAACATTGTATGTGTAAAAAATATGCCGCTTTACTTACAAATAATTAATTTTTCCTTTCCTAATATGTATTTGTGTTCCTAAGCGTTGCTAACAAATATCATATAGTAAGTACCTATGATTTCCATTTGCGCTAGTTTTGGGAAAAATTGTACTCTTCGTAGTAACATTGTGTGTACATGTGTGTTTTGTTCTAAACTAATAGGCTATGATTTTTAACGACACTGGGTATTTTAATTTATTTCTTCACTGTTTGGAAATAGTTCTTCAAATGATTCCATTGAGTTGGCAAACAATAAACTGGGTTTACTTTGTCCTGGTCATAAATTAAAAATTACCTGTATGAATTTATGTGTATTTTGTACTTGTAGATAAATCCTCATATATAAATGTGAACTTTCTACTGTCAGCTGCTGGCAGCTCAGTATTATGTAAATTATGTAAATAGATCAACTTTGTGTAAGAGTTCATGCAATTTCAGCAGCCACCAAGTGTTAAAACTACTGCAGGTATAATTTGTTAAGATAATATTTTAATACAGTGGCATTTCGTTCATAATTTTCTAGGACTGTGAAAGCATCTATACAGTTTGTGCTTGCTTGTACATTGGTATAAGCATTTGTTTTGCTAAGCCTTTCTGCGAACAGTATTCTGAAATGAGAGCTAATTTATTGTAAAAAATATTATATAAGAGATAAGATTATCATAATAAGTTGTCGAAAATCGGCATTTCGTTATGATGAGAAATAACATTAAAAATTAATAACGTAAGAAAATAATATGAATACCACGTCCTGCCATAGTAACATTTCTAACATGCTTGTACACATCTACAATAACAAATATGAGGTATCGTAACTGTTGTAATTTTAAAAATGTTTTGATGTGTACGTAAAATATACTATTTTAAGTAAAAGAGACTGGAAATAAAAAAACATATATACATACTAGTAACCTTGTTAAGCCATGGTTGTGTAAAAAAAGGCACAAACATAAATTTAAGAATGTAGTTCATTGAAGAATAAAATTGTGACAGATATACACTGTTAGATTAATTAGATATCTGCTTAGTAAAAAAACGTAATATTGATTGTGTATTACCTAAACGTATTCATTTCTGTTAATGAACTTATTACGCTGTACTCTCCTCTGTGCGAAATTAACCATAAATGTACACTTACTAAATTTTATGTGTAAGGATAGCCGTACGTATTCCCCCTCATCTATTGGAGTATTTTCTGTTCTTTGATAACGCACATATTTCACTGAGATAATTCTGTTGGCTATAAGCGTCATGTGCCTCCTACTGTATAAAACCATGTTATGGCATATATCTGTCAACGATGTATTGTTCACTGTTCATTAAAAGGAATTTAAATAAAATGTAGATATTGAGAAATAAATTGTGTGTCACTAATATTCGTTGTTTTACTTGATTCCTGGAAGAATGAAACACATTTCCTTCAAAAATATCTTACATAAAAGTATTCTAACTTGTCGCAATATTACGAGACATACTAACCTCCGAGTTACTGTGTGTTCATACGACTTTTGCTGTTGGAAGGCAGTTTATGTGATGCGGGCGATGACTTTTTCAACCAATGATGTAAGAAAAGCAGTAAAATACCCACTATCCTGAAATGTGGGTTCACAAAGATACGAAGGTCCTGGAGCTCATAACGTCACGGAGTGAGTCTGGGCGAGTATGGGCCAGTGGTGTCTTAGCTTGTCGTCAAATAATAATACGAGTGTGTGTGTGTATATATATATATATATATATATATATATATATATATAAAGAAAATCTAAGGTAAGTAAAACTTTGGCATAATAGATACAATAGTTTTCCCAAAGAAAGACACATCAAATAGTTTCAAGTTGTATATCTCGCACCAGCGAATGTACCTCCTTTCGTGAAGCGCCCTTATGGCCTCGCTCTTTAGTTTTGCAGGGGCTTCGAAAATATATATATTTTTTTGCGCAAATAAACACATACATCAAAAATGCATCATACAGTTTTAACACTTATATATCATCGTTTACATATGAATTTTTCTGTTGCAGTACATAGAAATATCACATATTTTGTTGTCAAAATAGGGTAAAATTAAAATAATTAACTTTTTCTAGCAATCGGTACCATATTTTAAAAAACGCTCTTCCAAATTTGTATATCGTATGACTGTACACAGTCCCAAATTTTTTCAAAGCATTTGGTTAAAACATATTCGAGTTTTTGCAAATTTTTTCAATAAATGAAGGCTCATGGTCTCAACCCAGTCGAGCCAATAACACAAAAATAAGCTAAAATGTCATTTCGGGCAAATTAAAAGTGTAATGGGTTCTATACCCTTGTTCATTTATTTCCACTCTCAAGCTCGATAGATAAATTGATTGCTAAATTTTAATTGTAACATTACAAAATACGTAATTAGGCATGCTCAGATCATTGAGAAATAGTATTTTTACCACTTAAAACGTTTTTTGCATGGTTTGCTGTCGCCTTGAAAAGAAAATAACTTATCCGAGATATTTGGTCTTTAGATAGTGCGTAATAACTGTTAAAAGGAAAATATGTTGGTGAAACTACTTATATAACTGTGGAAATGTGCAAAATTATCGTATATTCATTTGCACCCACGAAAGTAGCTATGTTTGAAATAATCAAAGTACACTGTGTCCTTAGCAAAACGGGCAAAAAATTCGTTTCCATTTCCTTAAGGTAAAGAAAAGCGTTGTCCATCGTTTAAAATTCTTCTTCTGCAAATACTACAAAGTTAAGAATACTTCTGTAATAAATGAAATTTCAGAGATATTCTGACGTATTTTGTTCAAAATACGGATACACGAACTCAGACCATAAATACAAATTAAGGCTTACAATACAAACCACTATTTTCAGGTGTCTGCGACTGCTGTTCACACGTCATCACATGAAAAAAAAATTATAACTGCCATATGTCAGTGTTCTCTTGCTACTATAATAGAGTGAGGGTGTGAGTGAGATAAGGTGAATAAATGGTAAACTTTAACTGAACGCATCACACTAACTTGACGTATTTATTTCTTCATTTAATGGTCCCAAACAAATATACTGAGTCGGCCAATGTTACCTCGGCATTGTATTTAAATGTTTCCTGCAATTGTACAGAATAATGTTGGCCTACTGTAATGTTGTGGACATACGCCATTTATATATTTTGTCGTCCCGGAAATCTAATATATATATAATATGAGCCTAAGAAAAAACTAACGAAAAAATGAGAAAACAAGCCTAGTTTGGCTGTACCTGATGTCGGGAGTAAATGTCAGCTCCCGAAACGTCGTGAAAAGTAGGTCTTAAGAAATCTACTGTGTTCTTTCGTCTTCACCGTTGTGTCGTCTAGTCTCTTGCCTGCGGCGTTGTCGTTGTTATCCTGTCTTGTGTCCAACGTTGTCTTCGTCACAGTATTGTCTGTGCTGTCTTAATTGTAGTGGCCTGAGTTTTTACAAATTACTTTGTTTGTCTTTGGACTTTTATTTTTCGGATTATTTTTATTTTCTGGATTTATTTGCTTGTCTTATTTTTAGTTTTCTTTCGACAGTAATTTATTTCGCAATGGAGTATGTTCAAGCAAATAAATCCAGTCATGCACTCCCATTGCACAGTTCTTTCAAAGATCATGTTTTTATTTATTTATTGTTGACTAACTCCTTACTGGATCTTTCATATTCTGTTGTTTTGGAAAAGCCAAACTAGGCTTATTATCTCATATTTTATTTTTTATTCCGTTTTTCTCAGTCTCATATTATATTTGTGGGAAGACATTATATTGTAATGGCGTATGTCTACAACAGAACAGTACGTTAACCCTGCAGTCAAAGTATCCACATTTGACGGCATATTAATACTAGACCCTAGACCTCATTCCACAACTTTCTGCTATGATTAAGCTCGCCTCAGTCAGTAAGTTATATTTTTAGCGACTGGGGCCACCAAACACACGTGTGAGTTGCTTTATCAACCGTGAGAACATAAAGTCTGTATGTATCGCTCTCATCATTCGCTACAGCCGTTCAAATTGTATGACACGAAGTTGTAATATTACCAACATTACACTTCTTATATTTAATTAGCCTTATTTCGGGGAGATTTGGTTAACTGGGAAAAATAACAACGCTGCGTGTAATCATGGCTACGTGAGATATCTTAAACATGTTTAAGTTCACTAAAATTTACAGCCATGTTTGAGTGACATCAAATTTGAAGTGTTCTTCAAGTTCACTGAACGAAATCAATAAAACTTCTAACTTCATCAAAAATGTTATTTGAAATGTAGCATTTCAACACTTGTAATCAGTGACTGTTTGTGTGATTTATGGCAACATACAATAAATTAGTTATACTTGTTTATAAAACAGTTATTTAATCGTTTTACATAACACTTAAAGGGGTCGAGGTGGCTGTAGTCAGAGGTAGACGCTTTGTACTGGTACTAGTTAAGAGGATAATTCTTCATGTGAGGGTTATCGGTTAGATGAAATACGTTACCTAAATGTGGTGGTTTTACTGTACATAGTTTAGATTATACATTACCACAATGTTACAATAGATAATTTATAAAGGAGGGGAGCGGCTGTTTAGTTAATTATTTTCATGTTCTACTCTATGATGAGTGATAATTCGACACCTTGGATCTCACCGTAAGCATGATGCTAGAAGCTGATGATAGAAGGAACAACTAACGACGGACGGCAGTACGTTGTGGGTCTCGACCCAGGACCATTCTGATGACCTGGGGATGGCTGGAAAGCTTGAAGAAGACAGACCCCGATTCCCCCAATACATTGATTTACGTTGCTGCACTTCAGCACAGCACATATTAATTACATGATATCTTTTGAGAGTTTGTTGGGTTTCAACAAATTGATTTGTTGACTTATTTAACTTTTAACGTAAGACGCACATAATCATTCGGATATTGGTAAATGAAAATCTTTTTCTCAGCTTTCAAGAATATGTATAGATTTTCTTTTTTTTTTAAGCCTATATATGATTTATGAAAATTTCGTGTCAGCTCACGTGTGAATATTAACATTTAAATTACAATAAAGTATATGAATAATTAAATATATACATGTTAATTTATCAAAAATACAACGCAACATGTACTAAGATTTCTTTTTTTTTACATTTCTTAACGCACTATTGTTAAATATGTTTGTAAATAACTGTCAAACATTGGTTTTATGTTTGTATTTCATTGTGTTTGGAGTTGTTTTCGTTTAGTGGCCGACCGTGATGTGTTCGTGTTTGCGTAAAATAAACAACTGCTATGGTTACCTGGGAATCGTGGAGTATGGAGTGAGGGAACCTGGTATGTACTAGCAGAATGTTGATGTAAGTAACGGTTGCTGGCTCAAGTCAATGTTGGCAGCGCTGCATTGTCTCCACCGGCTGTTGTCGGATGGTAGATCTAATAGATAAATGTTCTGGTTGCGTCGATCTTGATAGGGGCCAAATTTACAGTTTCTTGTGACCTGCAATTTAAAATACCGGTCTTAGTTCATGTACTAAGATTTCGTAAAATTCTGCTTTTAAAAAATTAAACTGTCATTCATTATAGTTGTCACACATACAAATTATGATTATTATATTTGTTAGGCACATAAATAATAAACTCCTTATAACGTCACAAAATTCTAACTTAACGTCCGAACATGGTCTGCTCCAAGCGAATTATTAACTTTAATTGTATAGGGAATGGTATTTATTAGTACGTGCCGTTAATTATCATTATTAATTTAACTGCAAGTAATGTGTATATCAATACTGTATGTACAATTAAAAGTATTATGTTTACCTACTGCGAGCGCGCCTGTGTATTATTCCAATTGAATTATTTAAATTACTATCGTCTACTTACGTTATACAAGAAATATGGTGTAATATGTTAAGAGTACTAAATAAATTTATGTCTGGCTACAGCATTATCTCATGTCTGCAACTTAACTAAAAAATTATTACCAGCATAGAGCTTGATAGAGGTGTATCTTAACTAATATACTCTGCCGAGCTATTTACACAGAATAGAGACAAAAAGTCATGATACTACAGATTATGTATATATTGGAAATATTATTTGCAGTGTTATGATAAGGTTTTAAGTTGCACGAGTATTATTGACTTATTTACTATATTTACATGTATGTATGTGTGTGTGTATACAGTATATCCAGAAACAATCGCATAACCGACACACTACGCGGATCCTCGGCTAAATTAGAGACGAATCTGCCAGTGGCAACATTTTGTGTGATAACATCTTACACGTACGATGTGGCAACATAGCCCCCTCTCGCGCTTCACATATATCTTACTTATCTTACTATTACTTTTCTGACCTTCATATTTTGGGTGCAGTTTAAAATATCGAGCAGTCCACACATGATTGTACGTTTACTTGACGTAATATACGTGATATAATACCTGGCTGTGGAGCGCAAGGAAGGACGTCCTCTGTGCATGGTTACCACATTGTGCACATGAAATGTCATCGTACCACATTTTGCCACAAATATTTTCATCATACATTTATATGCACACATGCACGTACACTCTATAAACCTTACTTTCACCTAATTTAAATGTTACAGTTTTTGAGTGGGTAGCATTGACGAAAGAGTCACGTGTCACTGGGAAATTATGTCACATTCTACGTAAAACTGGTTCTCGTGTTGTACACTGTAGATACACCAATACTAGTATCTTACTAAAGGCCATACTACAGTCACGTATTTCCGGATCCACGTTTTTCTTTACAAAATATTGGTTTTGTTTCTCTCTACCAACTCTTCCGATCTAGCCGGAATGTTTTGAGCAGCCTGCATAGTTTTAATGTTTTTGTTTTAGTTCATTAAATATGCGTACCTGTACATAGTCGCAGATTTAAGGTTCGTAGAGTGTGATTACGCAAGGATTAAATACAACAAATTTACATTGTCCTTCAATATATAATAATATGCATTGTCTTTGCACTGGGCAATCCGAAACCAAAGTAATTATATCAAGTTTCTTTCTCAAGAGTCTAATTTTCTGGCAGCTCCTGTACGACAACTTCATGATCTACCCGTACAAAAGTGCTACGCTCCGCATAAAACATGGATCCTCACTTATTTACACGTGCTTGCCCGCCTACTTTTGTACACTTCGCATCCATATGGGAAGATATACTGTAACAGGACAACTTTACGGGAGGAAAGTTAAAACATTTCGTGCTAGCATGTTTGAAATGTTTTATTGGTTTATGCTTTGTATGGTTTGTCCAGATAGTTCTCTTAAGATGTATTTTTGTGGAATACACATAGGATGATAGAGAAGGAAAAATATTTGACTATGGTGTAACATATGACCAAATTCAAGCCCCGTTATACTATTTTATCACGTCAGATGTGTTCATTGTAATTTCATTTTACGAGTATTCTATTTTGCTGAAGTTTATCTGTTTAATTCACTTTTATTTTTAAGATGTCTGACATAGGTTAACTATTTTTGTTTAGGGCAATAAGAGTACTAAGAGAAAGGCTTAGTTCAGAAAGTGCAGCTTAAAGTAATTTCTCTATAAATTACCGAGTGCAGATATGCTAGTGCTTTGGAGGTGGCTCGAGGCACGATAATGCTAGTTTTAGACAGAACTCTGAAGGGTAGCATTTTGATTGGCTGAAGAGACTGATGTTTCCGTTTTGAATGCATTATACGATGAATTGATTTTTTTTTTTTTTGGACGGCGCGAATGTAGGAGGGAGAGTCACGCGATGTGCGTGCTCTCGTTTTAGGATTTTAATTAGCTGCGAGAAATATATTGTGCATCAGGCCGCCTGCTTAGGTGAAGACGTGTCGGAACTGTAGTTTGCGGTGAAAGAAGAGGGCCTGACAGTAATAATTTGTGGATATTTAGCAGATTTGTACTACCGCGTCTGAACGTATGGTGCGTATATAGACTTTATTTCGCCGGCACCAGTCAGCCCGTGAGCTGATATAGGGAACAGGACGCGGAGAAAATCCTCTCCTCGCAGTTCTACGAGAACTTCCAGACGGCGCAGAACTTCGCTCACCGACATGAAGAATAAAGCTAAGTCTCGCCAGCCTTTTGTCT
Source organism: Medauroidea extradentata (assembly GCA_003012365.1). NCBI lineage: Eukaryota > Metazoa > Arthropoda > Insecta > Phasmatodea > Phasmatidae > Medauroidea > Medauroidea extradentata. Next base: position 27,822 of record PNEQ01025527.1, read on the forward strand.
CGTAGTTAGAGCCTGACCGTAATTGACGACGCCATCTTCCGAGATGCAGTCTGTAAGCGTGTAACTCTCTGGAAATAATTCGCCCGACGGGCATCTCTAAGTTAAAGAAATCATGTTCAAATCCTAGGTTTAGCCGTGGCACAATTACAAATAATAATTTCATATTTTCTAAGTGACATAATAAAATTTAGGTATATTCTGCTACACTCATCTTGTATTATCAATGTGGTCTACTTAATTTGTTTTCTGAAGGATCCAGATGTTTTTATTCTTCAGCGCTACGAGTCAGCCAAGTATGATTAATTGTATTAAAATTTATATTACTTTACGTGAGTCTTACTTACCACATCTTGTTCAGCCATCTTATGTATGTCATTTTCGTTACGAGCATAGTACGATATAAATTATTTTAAAATTCTTTGGACTGTAGTTTCTTTCAGTAGTATTGGAGTATATTTCAGGTTGTTCTGCATGCAATTATTTATAGGTTCACCAGCGAATGCTTCCAGAACTTCTGTTGGTAAGACATACACTGGTGTTCCCCGCATACACATACCGGATCCTACTTTAGATGAGCAGTGCAAATGTAACTTCAAAATTTAAATCGCTGAGATACATCATGTCACTATTGACGTCAGTTAATCCACTATTGCACCACATAGTTGCATTGCGCGGTCTTGCATTGAGAAAGTGGTAGCTGTGTGTGTGGCAATGGACAGCCTATGGATGTCTTGTGTTACTCTAGGGATATTATGGTGACTCAGGCCCTCGTACAAGAAACTCTTTGTTTTCTTTAAAGTGCTAAGCACTGCGATATGCTATTAACGAGCTACTTCACATACATATTCGGAACTGATTATCGTCTCAAAACATTTTTGCTGTATTAAAATAAGCAATAATAAACACTAACATAATAAAGTATTAAGTTTTTTATTTTCTGTTGGCTTTTTACTGGTTGAGATATGTTGGGTGAAACATTCAGATAATGTGAATTTTGTTTATTTAGATCTGTTTATGCAAGTTATTTTATAATCAAAACATTTAGCTGGATAAAGCCATCCTAGAGCAAATTTGTTTGAAATATAACTTTTCATACAGGAATATTAAGCCTCAATACATAATTTACTTTACTGATTTCAGTCGAGTTAAAATTTTGCATTTCCCCTAAATCCCCTTAAATTACAGACGAGAAAGTAAAGTGAATCACTTTAACAGCACGACTAACATAGACACCCTTGTATCAAAACCAAAACTGTTAATAAGATAATCATTTTGGAATTTTTCATAAATTGAAAAATTAATCATAAGTCTTTGACAAAAATATTAATATGTGCACAAAACTAATCGAATAGTGCTGATGAGTGCATGGAATGTTGTTACAATGTTGATTTATACGTAAGGGAATCCATTATGTCAGCTATAAAACAACCTTTGTAATATAAAGTTGCCGGTATGTTTAATCTCCGCGGCTTTCTCACGCACCAGAGAGAAAATGTAGGTATCAGTTATGCCTTGTGGATGTGCACAGGTCAACTGCCTATGTCATTTCTATCAGCCCATCATTCTTACCCCTCCCGACCGACCCTCAAGGCCAAGTTCCCCTTCGTGTAGGAAACTAGATTTCAAAACTGCTTGATTCTCATTTGTTTGATAATTAATAATAGTGTCACTAACGATTTTAAGCTTCTCATTAGAATCAATAAAGATACTTTTTTTTAAAAACAATATCCTAAGTTTACCATGATTTCTGTGTCTCCTGATTATTTTTAATTCATTATTTTAATAATTTTATTCATAAAATTATCATTTAAGTCTTGCGGCACCTGTTCTTCAAAACCAGTAAAATTATTTTCGATTGAGACCAGTACAGTAAATAATATGAAACTAAAGACGAATTTTGCTAAAATGTACAGTAAGTCTAGCCACATAACTGGGAAGATCTTGTGTCAAAGTAGCCTTAGTAACATAGTAAACTTGTGTTTATTTAAGGATGTAAAAAGTCAGTTCTTAAAATTTCATTTCGGGCAAGGAGATAGTAGTTTCCCCCACTTGAAATTGGATTTAATCAAAATACTTACGAAATAAGCAAAGTTATCAACAAATTAATCACCATGTCATCTGAAATCAGTAAGGTTTATCTATGAATCTTGTTTATACAAGATATAACGTACTTGTACACGTTTTCTTGATCGGAACATGAAAAATGGTTAATATAACTACAAAAGTGTAGCTTCCAGAGCTCATTACAAGAAGTGGGTTTAAATACAGCTCAGTAACGTTACAGTGACGGGAGTGTTCTTCAGTTTGTTCAAGATGCTCTTAGCTCTTGTCTTCCTTGTTGCTACTTCAGCATTGAGCTCCTCTTCTCTTCAGCAGGTAACTTTCCACACTGTCAAGGTGAAAAGATTCAGGAGTAGCAGTCGTTAATGAACCACCGCCTTGCAAATGGCCTTGGGTGAACCTGGTGTTAGATTTTACAAAAATTTTCAAAATTTACCACGTTTTAAAAACCATATATTTTTTTATTTTTATTAATTCAGGGACCACGTGAAGGTGAAATAAAATTAGCAGTTCCCAACACTCAAATATACATATACTGATGTCAGCGCTATAAGCGACTAACTCACAAGTTACATAAATGAGTACTTAAATATGTGATACCAGAGATGTTTTTGTGGGATAAAATTAACGTTTGGTAAACGAATAAATTTGATATCATAGAGGAAGCTCTAATGTCCACAATTCAATTACCGGCGCAATTTTTTGTAACATTTTAACTTCGATTGTGTGTGTATTTAGACTCGGTGTGGTCTGTATACAACTGTAATGAATGTTTAGAAACACAAACGAAAGCATACGCAAGCTAAAAACCAATAAGTACCCTCGGAAAAACTTTCGAAATCAATAAAATTTTAATTTTATCTGCAGAGCTTATTAAAAGCAGAGCTGCAACACTGTTTCGAGAACATAATGATTTATGGCGGGAGTAAAAATTATTTAAAATAAGTTATTGACGATGGATCACGAGATAAAACCGTGTCTAGAGTTAATAAATGATGATATTTCGATTAGCGGGGTCATGAGTATTGGTAAGAGATGATAACTGGTGAAAATGGAATCGCAATAGAATGCAAGGGTTGTGGAAAAGAGAGCACTCCTAGAAAACCCGACGGCTACTGCAACGTTTGGGGAATGCAAATTGTTTTCTGTGAAATGTATATCTTAAAGAAATTGTTATCGTTGTCATATACAATATGTGCACACTTTCCTAAGTGGATAAATACAAAGGCGTTTGAATGGTGGCAAAATTGAGAACAATTGGCTGTATGTTACGACGCGTGGAACACATACAAAGTGTTTCAAACCAGTGTAACCAAACTGAACCAGAATATCAGTGACGTAGATAGAAGATATTTTAGATATGATACCCATAGTTCATTTCAAATATCCAGGGCTTAAAGAATACGTTGAATAGTTTCATGTGTACACATTCGGGTAGCCTACTCACCAGGCCATTTCATATACAGCTATAATATTTTAAGTGCGTTTTACACGAAAACGGTGAGTCCAGAGAGCTGCAACAACAGTGCAATTTTGACAAATTAAAATACAGTGATTAAAAAATAGGCCGTTAAACATCATGTTTCGGTCACAGAAACCAAATTGTATGGAACGACAGGATGCAAACCGCTATTTTTTTGCCCGAACTTCACCCTGCAAAATAAGATGGAACATGGAAATTTGCATAGTGTATAAATTATGTTATTACTATTATCCCAACAATAAACATGGTCATATTGTGTTAGTGATATTTATTTGTTTAAGCAGTCGGTATAGTAACTTCATAATATAATTCATACTGGCTGAACCCAAAGTCTCATGTTTTGATAGTTACAACCAGACATTAAAAACTTAATAATAATAAAAGACTCACATCAGTTCCATTATTTTTATTGTGTTGGTATCAAGTAACAGTAAATAAATATATCACACTACGTTCTACAAAAAAGTTCTTGTAAATTTATGTTAATCAGTTAATTTATTTGACAGCTACAATAATGTTAAGTATATAAGGCAGTACTCATATGTAACCCAACTGAGAAGGTGCAACAAAATTTAATACTCCGTATTTTGTTATTATGATGCGTATTTTAGCTATTTGTTGACTATATTGTTTTTACGTTTCTTGATACTGTCAAAAGCTCCACAGAGTTCAAAAATTACAAATGTGGAAAAGTAAATAAGTGTTTAATGAACTGATGCAACTCAACACTGTTAATAATATTTATTATTTGCTTAAGTTACAACAGTTGAAAATCTTTTATAAAGTGATCTTAGGAGCATGGATTAAGTATGTAAAATTTCATAATATATGTTTTTTAAATGTTAACGTATGTTGTACTTAGGATCGTTAGTTCCTGCATTTAGCATTACAAGTGCAGCAACTTGTTGCACATTTTATATAAGCCAGTCAGTTATTGTCCTACATATCACTGTATTTGCCAATATGTAAATGAGAATTTTAATGGAATTTTCTAAGTATGGTGTGGTTTTTAAAACAATTACAAATTTATTAATGAATCACGAGTTGTTTTCGTTTATATGTTTCATAATTATGAGAACCTTATTTTAATTAAAATTGGCAAAGGAATGGCTGGTATTCTGAGATGCCCTTACTGTTTTAGACAAAGTTAAAACTTTTGCTTTTTTATTTTAGTGTAAGTGTAGACATTGGGCGATGCTAATGGATAAATGACAAGTTAACAATCAAATAAATGATTATCGAAGTCGTCTTGTTCAGAACTGCAGAGCTGCCAGTTTTTGACGGATGTGCTAGTATAAAGCAGAGAGTAGATGAAAATGTTGTGAGCGAGCGAGAAATTATGGTCAGCGCTTAACATAGAGGTCTTAAGCTCTTGTGAAGGGTGAAAGGTGAGTATGGAACAGCACCGGAATGAAAAGGTGGAAAAACGGGAGATCCCCGAAAAAAAAACCCGCCGACCAACGGCATCGTCCGACACGATTCTCACATGCGAAAATTCAGGGATCGATCCCGGATCGCTTTGGTGGGAGGCGAATGACCTAACCGTTCGGCCACCGTGGCACCTGGACTTTTGTGTTGTGTCAGTTGGGGTTGAAAAGTGTCTGTCACAATGCCGTATGTAGACCCTATCACAGGCTGGAGATGGCACAGTGACCGTACACACAGAAGATGGGCTGCTGCGAGGGAAGATAGCTACGTCCATATGGAACAGGACCTACCACAGCTTCCAGGCTGTGCCATACGCTCAGCCTCCAGTAGGAGACCTGCGTTTCAAGGTTAGCGCCATTGTCATCGCCCAAGTTTTATGAAAACATAAGAACTAGTGCTCTATATAAAACTTCACGTTTTTATGGTTAGCTGTGTCAAAATTAATTATAATATTTTAGTTAGAAAATATAATACATTGAAACAATTCCTTCCTTTAACAATCACAGCGTAAATCTCGCATTCCTTTTTTTAGGCTCTGAAAAATCCTAACAAAATTACTTACTCAATCAAATCTAAAATATTTCATCCGTTTCAACTTATTCATACAAGAAAGATAACATTTTAGTAAGGCAGCAAGGATTTGAGAAAAGCTCATTCCTATGTTTCTAAAGAGATGTTTCGACAATAAAAGTGTGTGAGTTATCATTCTGAAAGAAATTAATTTAAACATGAACTAGATGAAATGTAAGCTCACCATATCTAAATAATTGAAGAGCAGGTAATCATAAACGCTTATACTTGATTAGTTTAGAATAGCAAAGCACTCCAAGGATAAGTGATATTCATGAAATACATTTTTATCCATGAAATACATGTTTAAATGTAAATAGGTCAACCTCAGTGAACTAATATATTTTAATCTCTGGTTTCAAAGCTAAGCCAACACTGCAACAGACCTTAATGTGAGTATTCTTTATTGCAGTCTCCAAAACCAGTGAAGCCATGGACAGGAGTGAGAGATGCTGTGGAACAAGGACCCTATTGTCCTCAAGGCATCATGAACTACACCACCGCCAAGATGTCTGAAGATTGTCTCTATCTGAACGTATACGTGCCACAGGTATATAAACACATGTAGCAATGTTACGTAACACTAGCCGCGTGCCCGACGGCATTCTCCAACGGCAACATCTCCAAAATCATACGACGTATCTCAAATGTTAGAGTTTTGGGTAGCCTACTCTCTCTGCCCATGCCATCGTTTCCCCTTAGTAACAGCGAGTAGTTAGTTCCGCGTAAATAAACAAAGATTGATGACAGTTTAACAGACTACCCGTGTAACCCTTCAAAGCAAAATTAGACTGCACTGATCGCACCTACTCGGTATACCATATTTTGAGTCCTGATTTGCACTGTTAGAAAAAATTTCCGTGAAATTACAGAAAAGTACAGGCAAAAAATTATCCAGAAATCTTCGTAAAATAACGGACACTCAGTGTTGTTTGATAACAGAATCCTCCGCAAAATTACTGACAATCTGTTTTCCTCATAAAAATTGAGTTTCTTTAAATTACCAGGACTCTTATTTTCAAGAAATACGAAATACTTTAATTTGCTGCATCTTCTCGAGATTTTGACGTACCATTTAGTAACCTGAAAAACTCCTCGAATTTGTCAGAATTCGAACCCAACAACCTTCTGATTCCTAGACAGACACTCTAACCATCGTACCACAGTGACACGATAGTCCACGAGCGAGTTCTACGCAGTGGTACGATACCAATTTTATAAGAGACTATTTTCGGTTTTCATATCCTGATTTTATAGAACTTCGTTGGTATCATTCTGAATAAAAGATTTTACCCTATAGAAATAAATAACTTTGAAGGTGCGTACCCGCAGACGCGAAACGTAGAGAATGGGTGCGATTTTTTCAATTGTGATAAGTTCCGTGTTGTGACATGCGTTGCCGCCCACTAAATGATAGGTGAAACGAGGAGAATAGAAGATCTGTGTGGCCTCGGAACACTTCAGTCACTTACGACACCGGCGAAGTCTCCTCTTAAGGCGGCCGCCTACCCCACGCTTCAAATTCGTTGCAGCGTGTTCGTAAACAGGTTTTTTTTCTACGAAAATATTCTATGGTTTACCCATTGTGCCAACGTACGAAAAGAAAACAAACTTCAGACAAGGTCGGAATCTTATTGTTAAGACGCCTCGCTCATTAAAAACACTGTTTCTAAGCCCTCCAACATGGCTAAAAACGGCCTTTTCAGACTTACATACTTCAAAATGTACTAAACGGATGTATATCAAATTCAGGTTGCGACCTGCACTGAACTTAGTTGCAGACTTTCCACCAATAAAATTATATGGTCACCGCTGAGTGTCCCATAGTAAAATCCGTTCAGCGGGAAGCTTGCCCGCTAGTTCAGTGCTTGGCTCGTTAAGGCGACGCGGTATTTGATGCACGCTTCAAGGTCGACCTTACTGCTCCGTCACTTTTGAGCCTCTCACGCGCGGGTAGGCGGCGGCCATAAGTGTGAACATTTTAACTATATTAGTTACACGAAAATGTTTAACTGACCACATACAAACAATGTTTCCCATCAACTATCATACTTCTAAACTAGAGCTGTGCATTGAACAAAGTCTGCTGTTTTGAAAGATAGCGTGATATGTAAAGTTACTATGTTATTTCTCAGTAATTATTTTGTGCCGCTGGTCGGCAGGTTTTCTCGCGGATCTCCCGTTTTCCCCGCCCATTCATTCCGGCGCTGCTCAATACTTGCATTATGTCTTCCCCTCACAAACGCTGAACACCTCGATGTTAAATGGTAACCAAAATATCTTCACTTCCCGTCATAAAATATCAACTAGTTCTCACTAAAATGGGCACACGATTAATACTTTGAGCTTCCAAATAAAATGATGTGCTTAGAATCAATACATTTAACAAATGGTAGCTGTAAAATATTTTGGGTTGGTGTTCAATAAATACAGTACCAAATTATTGACCGTTACGATTATAAAGAAAAATTATGGGCAATATATAGTGGCCTTGACAACAATTATTCAAGAGTGCACAACAAACTTAACTAAGTTTTATCTCATATCATGGTAAAACAATAATCAGATTACCAATCAATTTCTTAAAAAGCAATGCACAGTAGGTGTTTAATCACGCTCAGTTTGAAGACAGCGATTAAGTAACATATATCATACAGCACATCTGCGCGCAGAAACGCCGCAGTGACTTGGCAATGTCAAAATGTTGTCACGTCAGACATACCGACGGTGAGTCTTCGTGGTTCTTAAAGCCATAATGGAAGTATACAGTTATCAGGATAGAATTATGTGACTTTAGAGCCCTAATGTTGGAGTCGCCTACATGAAGTACCCATGATATTGGTCTTGCAACCGACATTATCTAGTATACAATAATTATTAATGTTTGTTTGTTTGTCTTCTGTGCGTTCCTATACCATTCACCTATTACAATGAAACTCTGTTACATCAAATTGGGGGGAGGGGGAAATAGGGTAGCGGGGCAGAATGGGTTACAAAAGAATTTGGAGAGCTGTGTGTGCGCCCGGGAAGATTTATGCAATAAGAAAAAATTTGAAGGGAGGAGGGGGCGGGGGTGTTCGGACGAGTGCCCAAAAATATTGAAAATAAAACTTTTGTGTGAGTATACACGTCCGTGAAGGTCATAATGGTTCATAATTTTGGCGAACGAAGCCGCATTGGTAAGTGTAAAACGAAAACACTGCACGCCAGCATAGAGCGCCGTGAGTAGAAGCATAGTGGCTGCCGTCGAGTGTGGCAAGCTGGATCTAGTAGCACCCGTATCTCCGCGCAACAAACGCATAAAATTGCATCCACTATGTACGCCTCTTAGGAGTCTTCATGATCATCATCGAAATGAATTATGTAGTAAATCATATTCTTGAATAACATATTCATGATTAGAGTGGAGGGTGCAGCTATGATATCACGAACCTCGGCTGGCATCACAGATGACGTCACTCAGAAGCCAACCTAGCAACTTTTTAAATAACGTTTTCATTTGAATCGAATATTACAGGCTATTTACAAAATTTACAAACTTCTAAATTTAAGGCCATGGTACATCATTTCTACTACTTCGACGATGGTTATTATTTTTCTTTTTAGTTCCTAAACGAGAGCAGATATCGAAAAACTGTTGCTCTGTTTTGTTAAAAATTATATGTACTATGTAGTATTTTTTTTCTAACAAAAATATATGTATATATCTGACTAATTCATTCATTAATGATAATTTACAGCTTAGCTGAAATCATTGTATAGCCTAGTTTCTTTTGAAAACATTAGATAACATAGTTTACAATTATAAAATTATGCAACAGTTTCTCTGTATTTGCTCTCGTTTACGATTTATAAAATAATTATAAAATAAGTAGAAATGGTGCATTGTAACCTTGAAAATAACCCTCAATATTCCAAATATTCTGCACATTATTATCAAACTCACATATACTTTGTCTACTATCTGCTTACCATTTACGACTGAAACGCTGTTTCCAAGTTGTATCTCCTAGAACAGGTCTGGACACTCGCCTATCTACCAATGTATTTTGCTTGACCCCCTTGTTGTTTGGCTGTAGTTCGTCAAGTTACCCAGAATGTTGTACTTTTTGGCGTTGTAATTCGGGTGGTCGGACTCAAACTCCGTCCACTTTTTTCCATTGTTAACATTATAAAGTAAATAAAGATTTCTGGAACCATGATTTAAAATTATGAGTGAAGGAAGTATTTCATAAATTTATAAAAAAAAATACGTTTTGATAAATTGTTTATCTCATTGGGAGGGAAGTGGGCGGAGTTTGAGCTCACCCACCCGGATTATAGCGCCAAAAATGTATATAAATATCGGTAACTTGTTGAACTGCAGCCAAACAACAAAGGGGTCAATTTTCCAGGTGAGTGTCCAGACCTATTCTTCTGCGGCCGTGTACTAGACTATAATTTGTTTGTGTATTGGAGACCATTGTATTTTCATTGTTCATTTGTTTTTCATGGAAGCAGCCTTTTTGTGTTTTACCAAAGGCGTTATAAAATAACTAGACTGTTACGCTGCTCTTTTGTTACATGGCCAAATTTAACGCTTACATATTGCTGGCAAAGACAGGGAGTGAACTGTGCACTTTAGCAGCGATAAGGGAAACGATATTTTTTCTTCAACAAAAATTTTTGGTATAAGACATTGCATGTTATGGGCTGCAATATGGCACCGTTCAATTTGGTCACACTTAAAGATAGACCGCCAGCTTTGGTCTTGCACCCATTCGTTTATATGGAGGCTGCCATCTCAGAATAAATATGTAACAGGCGTCATGACGTGATTTTATCGAACTCGTTTTCGCTTTGGGTTGCCTTGGTGTCGGAGTTAGTTGATGCATTGCTAGAAAAAAATTCCGTGAAATTACGTAAAAGTACAGGCAAAAATTTTCACAGAAATCTTCTTAAAATTACGGACACTTAGTTTTTCTTGATTATAGAACCCTCTGTCAAATTACGGACAATATGTTTTCTGCAAAAAATTTAATTTGTTTAATTTACTGTCACTCTATTTACCAGAAATACAAACTCTTACCTCCTATGATATCTCGAGATTTTGACATACCATTTAGTAACATGACAATTTTTTTCGAATTTGCTGGGATTCGCAAACACGACCTTGCTATTGCCAGGCAGACACTCTTACCATTGTATCACAGTGACAAGTTACAATGTCTTTGAATGTTTCTCGCAATGGTACAGAATGACAAACCTTATTATTGTGGACATACGCCATTGCAATATAAGATTTCTGGGATGACGTAATATTGCAATGGTGTGTGTCCACAATAACACAGTTTGACAAGTTATAAATAAACGATTTTCATGCATTGGTAAGAGATCTACTTTGTAAGGTACAAATTTTGTTTTTGACCTCCGGATTTTAGAGAACTTATTTAGTATCATTATGAGAAAAATATATTATTCTATATAGAAATATATAACTTTAAAGGTGCATACGCGCTGGCGCGAAACTCAGAGAACAGGTGCGAATTTTTCAGCTGTGATGAAGCGAGGAGAATAGAAGATGCATGTGGCCTCCTCGGAACACTTCAGCCACTTACTGAGCTGTTCGGCCCTTTGTCCATGCGCGGTACGAGTCCTTGCCTGTTTTGCCGTCGCTCCGCATCTCTTCTCTTCGCGGCAAAGTGTGGACAACCAGGAAGCAGCACTTAGCTTCTGTTACCTTAGCTTGTTTTCTCTTCTTTTCGTTTCGCTTCAGTGTGCATGCACATTAACGCTTGGATTCATAGTGATCATAAATACTACTTTTTTTTAAGAAACGCAGTAAAACACGCTTTAAAATTGTAGACACATATTTCCGTGAATTTATGGAAAGTTATGACCAAACATCCGTAAACTGGCAATACAGACACATTTCCGTAAACAAAAAATTAAGGAAGACACTACCGTATAATTACAGTAGCTACTTTTCTGTAAATATTTCCGTGAATTTACGGAAATTTTTAAAAGTGTGTTTGGTTACTTACTGAGGCTTTATTTAATAAACTCTGAGGAAATTGACTCGTTAATAACGTCACATTCACAATTCATGAATATGTAATATCGAGACAGGTCAGATTTAATATTTATAGAGACTTGTGCAGGTTTATAAACTAATACTTTAAATACCTCATGACTTTACTTACATGTCTGCTCTTCCAATATCTGGTAATAGAACAAGGAAGAAAACGCTCTAATTTGCTACTGATATCATAAGTTATTCTGTGGTATTTAACTTCGAGTCGTCATATATACCATTTCAAAACATTTAACTAAAATACAAACTAATTACAGTGTCTCAATCACTACACGTAGTTACGTAAAATAATATCCCGTATCCACGTGACATTGATTATATCCAAGTATTCTGTAAAGGCTGGTACAATAGCTACAATGAAAGTGCTTTCCCATGTTACTTGTAATAGCATAGTTAATTTATTCCGTGCTGTCTTCTGATTGTTTGTCACTGCCGCCATCTGTTTGTCACACATGGAAATATCCATTGTTTTCCAAGTACTCGCATCTGTTCGGCGATCAGTATTGTTTCAATTTGAGGCTGCCATGTCAACTCTATTAACTTTTTTAAACCAATATGAACCCCTATTTTATTTCTACACCAGTTTTTTAGGTTATATTGGAGTTTTGCGTGTAAGGAGACTACCATACACAACTAATTCACTTTATTTTCCATAGACCACGCCATATTGTGTTCAAGATACTCGCTTCGCCTCGGCAACAATTTGTTTATTTACATACATGTAACAATGGTCGGTCTATTTAAATACATTTTGAGAGCTACTCTGGAGAATTGTTTTACATAAATTTTATAATGTTATATGCATGCCTACGTTATTGATTTGATTTTTAAGGCATGTTTCGTTCATCCTGAAAATAGGACATTTGGGTGTCCTCTATTCTCTTCCCTGACATGATTTCGACATCCCCTAGATATTCCAGGACGTCTATTCGACATCATGAAATTTCTGGAGCGACACGGCAGTGACATTATTTCCACTGTGTTGTGGTATATAGGTTCTAATTCAGCAGTGAAGAAAACGTTCGAACTATTGGACAAACTGTAAAATTCAGACTGAATCTTTGCCATATGCACTACAGAACCGTATTGAAGTAAAGTGGCTTGAAGTAATCCACTCTAGTTATCTAATTGTACTAAATATAGAATACGGAATTAAAATTCATAACCTAAAAAAGTCGTCGCCAAATAGAATTCTTGGGTTTTTGCCAATATGTTAATAATGTACACATGTGAAAAAGTAAATATGTTAATTAGCAAAGTAATGCGTAAAATAATGTTAATATTTGTAATTAGAAGAAAAGATATACCCCAAATAACCTTACTCTGCTTTTTCAATGATATCGCAAATTGATGTCCTAATGTCCCTGAGTTCTGGAGACATCGAAATAGGGACGTAGCGTTGATTTAGACACATCGACGTGTGGGACACTTTATTTTGCATTTTTAATCCATCCCATTTCCTAAACACTCGGTTAAATAAACCAAAATAACACTACGCAGTAGGTTCAAACACCCTTCCAGAAAGACACAGGAAAAAGGACAGAAACACGTATTCGTATACTTTGGACCTACACAAAGACTGTTTGAAAATTGTAACATGATAGTATCATAAACACCTTTTAACTTATTAAATTATCGTACAACACAACATTAACTTTATTCAGGGCATAATTTGAAGATGTGCACAAAAAATTAAATATAAACACTGAAATGGAGCCATTTTATCATCAGAGCAACCAACCTGGATACAATTATTGAAATACGAGTTACTCTATAAATTAATTACATTTATTTAAGTAATAAATGGGTTAATAATCATCCAAATGTTTGATTTAAATGTTATATTATAAGATATCAATTACATAAAAAAATTAAATTTTCCATTAAATGTAAGTTTTAATTAAACGTTGTTTATAATCAAAATTTTGATTTCGAGACCAATATAGTTGCGACGTCATGTACATGACTCCATAACTGAGGTCTTAAAAGTACATAGCTGTGACATGGTAACTATACACGTACCCAATAGTTCCTCAAACTACATAGATCCGACGTCGTTTCAGATTTACGTGACCACATTTCGACATTGCAATATTAGTACAACAATTCTGCGACTAGGTAAAGTTGATAAATTTTATTCGCACTGTTATACATTCTCAGATAATTTTGGGTTATGACAAGTCAAAAAAAAAATACATGCACCATTAATTCTCAACTAAAAGAAAGCCCCAAAAGTTAGAGATGTTATAGGTTAACCTCCTAATACATGTCGTTTCTAGGACAAATATTTCTTTCTCTTTAGGTTGAGCCTGAAACCAAGTCCACTACAGGCCATCCTGTGATGGTATGGATCCATGGTGGAGGATACGTGTATTGGTCTGGAATAAAAGACCTCTATGGGCCTGACAACTTTATGAACCTGACAGCCATTTTGGTAACCATCAACTACAGGCTGGGGGCTCTAGGTCAGTCTATACACATTCCATCCTTTTTAAAAGTATTATGTGTTCGGTGATACACATATAAACACTATGTACATTGTGTTGTCAAAATAAGGTTAAGCAAACCGATAACCGGGGTAATCTTTGGCAATTTGTGGAATTACATTGTCCCATTCAATATAAAGTTTCATGTCTATGAGCAAATTGACCCGAATGATTACAGAAATTCCTTTGATCATTTCATTTAACTAAAGTTTGAAACTTTCTTCACTAAACGACATAAATACCAAAATTTTAACAGGACCTATTCCCTCACCCTACACCTAAGCACTGAAGTAGCCAAAGTCTATGGAAACTTTAACTGCAATTTAAATTGCAAACTTTTATACTTTTATGTTACTTTGAGTTACTCGACAGTGCTCACGTGAACTAAAACTTTATCTAATGATGTCAAGTATAAAACATTAAGGGATGTGAAACAATTCTAATAAACGAACAGTAATGAAAATCATTTTACAAACTGTTCGAATTACATTTTCGAACACTTGAGTTGTAGTGCGAATGACAGCATCTACTTATACCATGGTTACATACAGTCGTGACTCACAATTTGAACATGCACACCTTTTACTTGTTTAGTTTGGGAAGAGCTTTAGATCACCTTAAATATTAAAATAAGTGCTACAATTCGCTTTCGACGTAGAAACAGAAAAAGAAACGGTAAACAAATATACGTGGACAACAAAAGCCGAGGACGATATCCTGATTTCCCGTGCATTACAACGCAAAAAAATAAATACGTGTCATGTGAGAAGCGTTGACCTACATAATTAATAATACAATCGACTATATTTGAAACAAAAGTCGTAATAGTTTTCAAATACCTCCCAATTAAGAAATATCCTTAAAACCTTCTTAACGCCGCAGAAAATTTTTGCATACAGTGCTGCATGTTTTGTGTAATACTGATATTCATTTTGAAGCTTCTAGTCACGACTACCGTCACGGTGTATTTTTTAAACTGACGATTGAAATATTTGAATGACATAATAGTTGCCATTTTTTCCATTACTAATGAAATCCTGTATTTTAAAATTTCTGGTCATATTGTAATAAATTAAAAGTTCTTATAAGAAGACACTTCATCCGAAGAATACTTATTATTTTGCGAGATGAAGGAAAACGTGATCGCAGTCAAATTTGATTGTATTTCAAGCGAAAGGCTGTTCTATGGGTAAAATATCAGTTTATGGGAGAAATAAATTGTTTATACACCCAAAAATATATCACTGGTGTGCGAAAAAATACATTTAGAGTGTGTGCATTTTGCCTACATTTTTTATATATTACACATTTAATCGAAAAATTGGCTTTCTTTTAAAACAAATGTAAATGTAATAATGTACAAGGAACTACTCTCAAATGTGAGAATTGCGATTCGAAATGGGTGTCAATAATATACATGTAATTTAACTGTTTCATACCAACTACACATTCGCACTGTGTAAAATTTAACGACATCAAATAAATAATGTTCAAATGATTTCTTTAAGTTCCTTTTAACCCATCGATCTTTTGTTAGATTATTATGATTTTCATGTTCGATAATTTAGTCAAGGCTTAGTCGCCGTCACTTTAACTTAGTAGAGGTTCATTAATTTTTAAATAATTTAAAGGGACTTAAAATATTGTGGACATATTCTAACAAAAAAACTAAATTCTCCACAACCACTTTAGAGGCCTTGAATAAATTGAACATACATAAATAATTTAACATCCCTAAATTTTAAGCGTATTGCTTAGCTGATACTAACTATAGAATAACCTACGATAACTCTTAGCTAATATTAACCATAGAATAACCTACGATAACTCAAGACTTACGGGTTTTAAGGAACGAAAAAAAAAATAATAACAGAATGTCTTCTAACATTTCGTCAAAGATATCAAAACGTGTCTATGGAATATCAATATCTACGTTTCCAGGGGACAATATAATACAAACTTTTAATGCAAATATTGCAGTGTTTGTATTTCATAATTGTAGTGCATAATGTATTATCCGACTGCTATCATATTGCATTATTGTATGGCTCATTGTATTAAATAGCTGTGTCATTTTGTTGTGCCATTGTACTGGCATACTGTTTTCGTCATGTTTTGTTCATACCACGGTCTTAGAATAACAGGTCTGGACACTTGTCCATCTACCAACTATATTGTGTTGACACCTTTATAACTGAAAGCGCCACTAGCAATGGAGTGTTATATTAACATTGCAATATAGCGTCGTACTACCAGTTCTCCTAGCAGCTCCGACATGAGCATGATCCTTGTAGATCCATTTGCGCAATGTTAATACAACACCAGAGTTCCAGTGGCGCCAATCAGTTATAAGAAGGTCAGTTTTCAACTCCAAGTGTCCAGACCTGTTCCTCTATGGCCGTGGTTCATACAGCGACGCTTTACGATCTCTCGGGATAATTCTTTCATGTTACTGCCTAATACATAACTGTGGAGATATAGTTTATCCCATAGAGAATATGCTTGTATCTAAAAAGCACTTCTCTGTTCCCTAGTTAGGTCCTATAAACATCATCTCTATACAGCTCTCGCCATATCACCTCTTCCTTGTTCCTGCTGTACCTTTACAAGATGCTTCCAAGATACCTGAAGCTCTCTGTTCCTATTACGCTGCATATACTGTTATAATTTTTATTGTTACGCTGCATATACTGTTATAATTTTTATTGTTGTGTAAATGTTTTTGGTTATTACCATCGCTGTGTTCTGATTGGTGCTCGCGTCATCACTTATTCATCGCCTCGTACGTTTCGTTTCATCTGGTCGTTTTTACAAATCCTTCTCCTTTTTTACTTACATTTTTTTTCAGTTATTAATTTAGTTTCACTCATTCTGACAGAATAATTAATTAATATGTAATTGAAGTAACTATGCTATGTATATAATGTGTGCGTGTAATAGAGAGAGAAATTCAGCTAAGTTATATTAACGTTTTTGTACCAGACTCACATTGTACTCATGGTCGCTGCGGGAAACTTGGACTAAATTTTCGTAATTGATGTTGGTGCAGGCTATCTGAACATGGAGCACTCTGACATGACCAGCAACGCTGGCATGAAGGACCAGGTCGCTGCACTGCGCTGGGTCAAGAGAAATATCGCGCACTTTGGAGGCAACCCGAACAATGTGACAATCTTCGGAGAGAGCGCTGGTGGTGTGAGTGTGGAGCTGTTATTGCTGTCGCCCATGACAGCAGGTGAAGTAGCGTGTGATATTGTTAGAATTAATCGTTAAGGCCACCATACAGCCAATCTGCTTTGGAACTCGTGCCCTAATGCACTAACTGAAACCCAAATTCCAAGAATGGCACACAAGTCTATAACACCCGGGAAGTTATAAAGTAAATACGGCGTAATGTCTCTCAACACCGTAGAACTAGACATGGAAACATTTTCTTAGACCTACAAAAATTTAGGAAAGAATCGACAATTAAAAGTACAGTGATTATGCTGTATAAAATTCAGTTTCGATGATTCTGGGCTTTAGGAGCCTCTTGGGAATCCAAGATTTAGTTGTTACATATTATAACAAACTTCCACTTCCAGTAAGTAGGTATAACCGAGCGAGGTGGCGCAATGGTAACATATTAGAATCGTATTTGAATAGATCCGGGATCTACCCCCGGTTCCAGTCATTTTTACAACGGTTTCCCATGGTTAATTCAAATCCAATCGGGCAAATATGCTGAGATGTTTCCTTAATAAAGGCCGTGGTCGATTCCTCTTCCAGTTTCTGTCATTGGGTCAATAAGAGTGTCACCGTCTCAAATGTTCGCTGTTGACGAGATGTACAGACCACTTATCTTACACTAATTAACAATAGGTACAATTGACTGTAAATCCTAATTTAATGCATATTAGTGTCTGACTTATTTTTTAATGATTTTAGATTTAACAATTCCGACATATTTGAAAAATGTGTGAAATATTATCTAAAATACCCAGCGTATACAGTGAGTGAGTGAGGGAGGGAGAGGTTTGGTCAGCGCTTAACATCGAGGCCTTCAGCACTGGTGAGGGGTGACATGATGTGAGTATGGAGAAGTGCTGGAATGAAGGGGCTGGGTAAACAGGAGATTCCCGAGAAAACCCGCCGACCAACGGCATCGTTCGCGGCACGATTCCCCATTCGAAAATCTGGGACCGACCTAGTCAGCGAATACAGATGGGGACAGGATCATACACGTTACATAATTTGTGTAACGTGTGCTTTATTTTAATAATGTTTTTTGTCGTTGAAGATTATTTTATTTTAATTGGAAGCTAAATTAATTTTGTTGGCTCATTTGGATATATTTATATTGTCTCAAAAGTAATATTATTTAATCCTGTTCTATGGAATTGTTAATTTTTGCCAGTCCAGAAATTTTAATTTGTCTGTTCATATCTGTAGTCTATGATAAGCCTGATAGGAACATAGCAGAATTCAACACTCCCTGGAAGATTTTGAAAATAAAGAACTAAAGTTAAATTTGAACAGATCTACCTAATAGAAAATATATACCTTGTTATCCCCTGAGAATATTTTCTTGTCATAACGTGCTGGCAACGTGAAATTTAATATAATATGGCTTATGTACTGCAAGGCTTCTTACCTATGTGAAGTAAGATATGGTACAATTAATTCAAAAGTTACTTTTGTCTTATCCTACAGACTCCCTTAAATGCAAAATAAACTGGTTTCATTTAGGTTTCAAAACTATGCAGTATTTTTTTTGTTAATTTTAGGTTCTTTAAAATTAATATCTTAACTGTGTATGGTTAACAATTCAGAATAGTTATTCCCTCATAAAAATAATGTGTATGTATTACATCCAAGTATATAATTCAGTAAACCTTTACCACATAATTTTTAAGGTGCTACCAAAGTGGGGCCCGAGTCTGTTAGCTCTGTCAGGCAACCTATATTTCGCCTAACAACCTTTGCACTAAATGAATCTTAGCATTATGACTCATTACAACCTTAGGGATTGAATCAGCTCAAGTTTGAGGCTTTCTGAATTTGTCTATTACGACATAGATCACGGAAACCTAAACAACCAATTTGATCCAGAAACTCAGTCTGAGGGTACCGAGTCCACCTCTGTTGGTAGTATTACATAAATAGTTCAGGAACAACCATTTACTGCTGCTAAGCTTGTTTCTCTTAGCACCAGTAGTCCGCAGGGCAGCATGGCTGCAAGTGGTCCAGAGCCTAGTATAGCTAGCCTGCAGGAATGATGCAGAATATGTATCGAGGTTTATCGCAGCAAACCCAGCAATTATCAGAGCAAACAGAGGCTGATTGATATGTTAGAAAGAATCAGTACAAAAATCCAACAGCAGATAGCTAGCCCGACTGCAGCAACAAGCTGCTCTAAACAATGAGAGGCTGGGTGAAATAGAGGGTAGAGTAAATATTGAAGAGTGTGGCATATACCTAGTAAAGACTGCACGCTCAGAGCAAGCAAATCAGCTAAACAGCCTAATCGAAATGGTGAATAACATATAGGCGAGAGTAGATGTACGACTGGAAGCTATTGAGGATCATTTAGCTCGAGTGGATGTCACGAACTTAGGAGAAACAGTTAAGGAGCAACTCATTTGACCAACATGCATGCCGTCTGATGAGTAACAAGGAAAAATCTTCTGATGTTAAGTTAATTCAAGTCAGAAACCAGGCTGAGGGCCTAGCTACAAAGGTTGAGGAGTTGGAGAAAAGCATTCGCAAAGTGCAAACTTACTCCGCATTGCCTAAATCAGTGCTATACTAACCTAATCGTGATATGACCGAGGCAGTTGAGCAAGTTGTTACTCAGCCATTCCCATGTTCTTCACCTGCAAAAACCCATACCACCACTCCGAATGCTACTGTGTTACCTCACCATCCAAGTAGGCTGTGGGTAGAAACACAACCCACTTTCGAGGGTAAGTTTTCTTTAAAAAATTTGAAGAATATTCAGAACTATTTCACTTGGATGATGCAGACAAGTTGCGCAGTTAAAACTGGAGTCTCAAATATACAGCACACTATTGGTGGGAGTTGGCCAAATACTGTGTGTCTAGTTTTACCCAGTTCGTGTCTCACTTCAAAGATTAATTCTGGAACAGAAAGATCCAAGGGAATCTTCGAGCCCAGCTCCAAGCAGAATGATACATCCCTGGCAGAGGTAAGAATCTGGAGACCATCTTGTCTGATATTTACGATCGGTCGAGGCACTTCGATCCTTCAATTGGTGACGAGGAGTTTATTTCGATGATAATGCACCAACTCCCGTACCGATACCGGATGCATTGGGCTGGCCATCAACACTCAGATATCACAGTCTTCCGCCATGATTTGCTCGAAATTGATGAGATTGACCGGATGCAGCGGCAAGGCAACCGCGATGCTAAGACACCCCTTGCACCTGAGAAAACCCCTCCTAAATACCAAAATCAAGGACATCTAGACAAGCGTCCATTCAACAGACCAGGTCCACCACCACATGTGCATGCATTGAACACCTACAGAGGAAAATTCCGGAATCAGAACAAATACAGGAAGAATCAGTCCGACAGGAGTTACTCTCACTACCAGTGGAAATTCCGAAGCCAACAGGGAAATTGAAGATCCTACAGCGACAGAAGAACTTCTTCCAGCAGCAGCGAGGAAAAAAGTCACAAAAGGAGGATAAGAAATGAGGATACGTCAAGGACGGACCACCAAACCCCTAGGTCTCAGCACCAGTCCAATGAAAAATTGAGAACCATAACGACTAAAACATACTGTCAATGTGGACCACCAAGTTCTCCTAAGAAACATTACCAGTCCAGTGAAAAGGACCATCAGAATTCATCTGAACACACGTCAAATTATCAAGTGCAAAACATGTCTAGGGGCAGTACCTCACTAAGAAGGGTATTATGTGGATCAAGTACCACTGGATCCCAAGACATAGGCTTTTACACCAACAAAACGAAGAGACGAAGAAGGATCGGTAGAGTATGACATTGTTAAAGTCCAAAGTCAGCACAACCAGAGTAGGTTGAACTACTAGAGGTCAGCGCACAGTCATCTTCGAGCCTTACTTACTACCTACCCAAACCCCTGCCAATGAAGACATAGAACTGGTGAAAATGCAAGTGTGGAGAGAGGAGGTCACTAAATTTGTCAGAGGTTAGCAGCAGAGAAGATAAGTAAATATTCTAAAATTTCCAAGATTAATGAATTACAGCCGTAACCGCTAGTCCTAGTGAGAGCAGCTCATAGCAGTCATTTCTGGGAACAGATAACAAGGAAATTATTTCTGCTCTACAAGGGTCTCTACCAAGTGAGCAAGAGAGTGTACCCAAACTTCTAAGAGGTGGCAAATCAAGCAGGTTGTAATATTGTGAGAAGGTACAACTTGACATTTATGAAGTTGTACCATAGTCAGGTGCAGCAATTTTGAGACTTGAGAAGCAATAATTGTTATTATACATAAGAAAAGCAGCTTGTGTATGCTACTTCATGTTGGGAAGAGAATATTTTAACCTGTTGGGTCAGAGGTAGTGTATTTAAGGGAAATCGCCATAGGGTGGCGAGTTATTTTATTTTTCACAGAGCATTGGTGCTGTGTAAGTTATATGTACATGTACAACTAGGGTTACAGCCTGGGAGCGGCACTATGTTGTTATTATTTTGCACTACTATGTATATATGTGTGTTGAGCCCTGAATATATGCTACTGTGAATAACCGCTAAATCATATGATTTCCTACTTGAAGGTTACAAGAACCAGTTTTATGAGCAAACACTGAGTTGTGTGTACTGATAGCCTAATGTAAAGGTGAATAATATATATATATGTATGCCGGTACATCCTACCTATCTCAATATCTACTTGCATGCATTCTCCCTACTAATCTACAACTCATTGCGATCCAGTTCCTTCAAGAACATACCTGAAAAATTTAAATCAGAAGGACCCAAGGCACCTATTTAGGGTAAGCAGACTCCATCATCATCGGTGGACACTGTGACATCCAGCTAACTTCAAATTTCAAATGTGGTAATTATAGAAAGACCTCCGCAGAAAATGTGAGTAAAACCTTTAAAGACTTGTATGTGTGTACTCGCTGTAACACTAAACATCTACCTAGACAGTGCCCAGCCTACAAAAGTAAATGTTTAAATTGTGGCATGTACAACCATTTTGCAGCTGTTTGTCGTAAAAAGGAAATTAAATGCTGTGAACGAGAACAGTCCCTTTAGTCATAATAACGTCATAGATGATGTTATGTTTTCTGATGCAATTAAAATAATCTATCAATGCAAACATAACCTAACAGTAGAGTGTAATCAATGTATTTGCAATGTAGGCAAAACCCAGTGAACGCAATAAAATCTAGTTCTGAGGAAGAGTGGTGGGAAACTGTATAGGTCATTCGGTATAAAGTGAGCACTAAAGATTTAACCTTTGAAAAAAATCACTAGCCATAACTGCATATAAGTCACCATTAGCAAGAGTTACTTTACTGCTTGTATGGTTGGTAGCGATTCATCGCATGTAGTTCCGTGTATTTACCTATTTGAATACAGCATTATTGAAAGAACAACGGATGAAATGGACATCTCTGTATTTAATATACTTCAAAATGTTTATTTATGATCTTATTGACATTTCTACTTACAGTACAATTAGACTCGATTGGCGCCAGAATAATGTGACGCTGTCGTCGACCTCACGTCATCTTTCTCGATACAGCTTGCGCCGCGCTTCAGACAGTACAAAGTTCCACAGACAGGTGGCATCAGAGTTAGGTTCTCACCGTTTTTTCGCCGCCCCGCCATTTGCATCATTTGCGTGTGTTTGTCCGTTGTGGGTATATACAGATTCAAAAGTATTGGAAATTACTATAAATATCATTGCCAAATTATGTGAAACCATCGGTATTCTGTAAATTATGTTTTATGTTTGCCAGCCTAGAAACAAAATACTTTTTATTTCACATATTAAGAAAATACGTTATTTATTGTTTCTGAAGTGGTGCGTCGTCGTTGTTCGTGGCAGTAGAACTGAACGAAACTTGAATTCTTGAATTGCGTGTGTCATGTCTGTTTTTAGTGGCGGTTTTGAGTTACAAATTCAAGTAAAATATGCATAGTGCATGTTGTATCAATTAGTCGATGGAGAGAAACCAGCTTTATGAGACATTAACTCGCAGGTATTTATAACTAAGGTTACTTTTTATTACATTTTATATTCAGCTCCATGCATTTAATGAGTAGATATTGTAGCTAAAATGTATCGGAGCAGTTGAATGTAGTTGTAAACACTGCACGATCATATGTAAATAAAAATACGTGGCAATGTTGATGTTTACATGCAGCGGAAAGATATAAACTGGCAGAAAATAGAAATTGATCAGGGCTTTTTTGAGTGTTCACTTTATTCCGAATCACCTCTAACAATAGAATATGGGCCTGTTCAGTTAAAACTTGACTCGGGTGCAGCAAGACATTTTTTCAAAACTTTTGATGAACAATTCAAATTGTGTTCCACAACAGTCAAATAGCAGCATATGGTGGTACCATAATTAAACCTGAAGGAATTGTCACTTTGCAGTGTTCAGTGGGTTATAATAATCAATATCTTGATTTTGTTGTTGTAACATTGAATACTCTACTTAAGCATTATATTATTGCAAAGGTAGAGAAACCCACAGTACACAAGTAGGTGAATAATATTGTTATGGTTGAAAAACATGATAAGTCTCTTAGGATATGTTTAGATCCCCAACCTTTGAATAATGTTATTGTATGTGAACATTACCTACTGCCTACAGTAGCTGAAATAGCTGAAAAACTTTCACACACATTTTTTTTCCTGTTTTTGACTTAAAAAAAGGTTACCATCAGGAAATTTTGGATGAAGAATCTTCAGATATTTGTTGCTTTTCATCTCCATTTGGTGTGTACAAATTTCTGAGACTTCCTTTTGGAATTTCGTGTGTTAGTGAAAGTTTTCAAAAAAAAAGAAATAAGAATGTTTTGGTCACATTCCTAATGTGGTGACATACCAGGATGATATATTATGCTGTGGGTAAACTGAACACGATATGGTGACTGTGTAAAATGTGTCCTTCAAAGAGCTAGGAAATAAATATAAAATTCAACATAACAAAGTGTCAGTATAAGTTACCAGTGGTTAAGTATGTTGGATGTATCTTTAATGTGAATGGAACGTGTTTAGAGTCAGAAAGAATTAGGGCTTTGGTAAACCTACAGTCACCTGACAGTAAAAACAATTACAACAATACCTAGGCATGATTAACTTTGTACGACAGTTTGCTCCTAACTTGGCTACTATAGTGGCACTATTAAATGCTCTTCTTTCCAAAAACACAGAATGGCACGGGTTGCCTGTTCATGAGCCAACATTTTGTAGGTTAAGATCCCTAGTGTCATCTTCCACTGTATTGGCTAATTTTGATGCCTTAAAACCTATGGTATTACAATGTGATGCTAGTAAAGATGGTATTGGGTGCCGCCTTATTCAGTAAGGTAGGCCAGTTGCCTTTGCATCACGTAGCATGAGGGTGACTGAAAGAAGTTATGCCCAAAT
This sequence comes from Medauroidea extradentata, assembly GCA_003012365.1. Classification (NCBI taxonomy): domain Eukaryota; kingdom Metazoa; phylum Arthropoda; class Insecta; order Phasmatodea; family Phasmatidae; genus Medauroidea; species Medauroidea extradentata. The sequence continues at coordinate 52,529 of PNEQ01025527.1, forward strand.
TGATAAAGAGCTCCTTGCTATTGTCTTTGCAGTCTCTAAGTTTCATAAATGTGTCTATTGGTACCCAGTCGTTGTTTAAACAGATCATAAACCATTACTATCAGTAACGACAAAACCACTTGGGAAGATAGGATATAGTAGACTTCAGCGAATGCGACTGAAATTGCTTAAATATTCCCAGTTTCTCAAGTACTTGCCAGGAAAATGTATGTAGCAAATGGTTTGTCACATTCATACTTACTAGATCTAGATTCAGATGATCCTTCGATGTCTCAAATAGTACACAGTATCTCTGAGCACCTACCAATGACAGGTAAAAATAAATGGGAATTTAAAAATTCCTTAAAATTTATGAAGTTCTTAGTACCATGCAATAATACTACATTTCTGGGTAGCCAAAGTCTAAGTCCAAGGTGCCCAGTCATACACAACCATTTTGGAATATGAGAAATAATATTACATGGGACAAAGCCCTAGCTTTCTTTAACGATCGTCTTATTGTTCCCTCCTCACTACAGTCAGATGTTTGAGGCTAGCACATAACGACCATTTTAGCAGAGATAAATCAATAGCATGTGTTAGGCAGATCTTTTAATGCCCAGGAATGAGTGCTGAAATTGAGAACTATGTGTCTAAATGCAGTACATGTATTAAATTTTATCCCCAAAAGCTAAAAGCCCCACTCATTACACAAGAAATCCCAGACCTCCTAATTCACACAGTAACAATTGACATTTTTGAAAATGCAGGAAAAACTATCTCATATTGGTAGAGATGTATTCTAAATGGTTAGAAATATTGCCACTGGCTTCAAAGAATGCTGTAGATGTCATATCAGTTTTGAAACCATTTCTGGCTACTCATAGATACCCAGAAATATTACGTGCAGACAATGTACCCTTTAATTCATTTGAATTTAAGAATTTTGCCAAACAGTTTAACAGTGACGTTATCACATGTAGTCTCCATCATCGCCAAAGTAATGGGTTGGAAGAGAAGGGCTGTCATATTGCAGACATGAGACTAAAAAAGGCCCACGATTTGCAAATGGATTATCTTAACTTGCTTGTAGAATACCGAACCACTCCACTTTCAGGACTTAATGTGTCACCTAGTCAGTTGCTGATGAGCTGCATGCTTAGAACATTCCAAATGTGTTTCTACAGCCCCATTCGCAATCAGAGGCTCATGCTAAAATGTGTGCTAAATAAAAACAGGTGAAAACAGAATTTGATAAAACATCTCGTGCTGAACCAGACAGCTTTACACCTAGGGAAAGAGTCCTAACAAAGTTTCATCAGGCTCCACGCTCATAAATAATAGAAAAACAAGGTGGCAGAGCAATTAGGAGAAATGAAAGACACACATAAAAGTCTGAGCGAGACTGGACAATAAATCATCAGCTCCCATATGGCGATCTGTCTGACATAAATCAGAATGTAAACCAGTACAAATCCGCAGATGAGAGGAGCCACATAACTCCTAACAGATCTAGAGATAATTGCAAGGTATCTCGATATGGCCGTCGTATTAAACCATGCCAGCATCCTGATATCTAAGCTATTGTCAAAGTGTATGACATAGATGTGCGTTGTATTTAGTAGAAGGTTCCTAATGTGGTGTTGCATGTGAAGTAATTTACATGCACTTATATTAAGTTTTGGTGAAAGAAACAATAGTAAGAAATAATAATTTTTATTACACCTGGTACATTTTGTGATAGTATATGTAATATGTCATATTTTGCCGTAATCTTAAAAAGGAAGATGTGTTAGCAGTAAGTAACTTTATGGTATATGTGTTTGTCTTTCTTTTGTTATCGGTTCTATGCTAAACGGAAGTGAGGTAGTGAATGACATTGCGAATATTATTGTAATGCTAGTTGTTAACCTATGTAACATGCGATGTACTAAGAACTATCATTATTGGATAAAAGAGACTAGAAAATGTTCACAAGAAATATACTATTTATTCGAGGTAACCTACGACCAAATATAAGAGCAAAACTGTATCTCACTTTTAAATACGGTTCCATAATTTAAGAAGGACCCATTAATTTGATTCAACTTATGATTCCAGTTCAGCTCCAGATGAATTTCCATCATGTTCGTGGATCCACTTAACTTAATTTGTGGTTTTTGTGTATTCTGACGACTAAGCTGGTTTTTATGGAAGCAGAACTAAAGTACAAAGGGTTGTACAAGTGTGAAGGGCAGAATTGGAACTACGTTCATGTGCTCTGACTATAGGGACATGACGATAAGGCTAAGATGATTTGTGGAGGGTGTTGGTGTAACAGAGAAGGGTGCACTATTTTTATACGTATGACGTTTCCTTGCTTCAGCTTGAGTACCTGTCATGCTGAACCTGACTGAAATTCAGGCCTCAGGCTGTGTCAATATGAGCGAATTTATGTTGTTCATTATGGCAAGTTCTTCAGTGACTATTATTTACTAATTGGTGAACTGAGTTTGATATGTTTGACCGTTTCGTCATGTGAACAAATATTTTACACTAATTAAAAATTGTAGGTCATGTCTCCTTACTACAATTTATTATTATAGTGTATTTAGTCGTGAGGCAACCTTCGAGGAGAGAGAAGGATGTTTCAGTCTACCCACCTTATTTTACTAGGAATAATATGGCACACAAGCAGATACAAGATTAGCACAACCACTAATAAATAACACAAGTAAAATATACGTAAACCTTTCCTTGCATTTATTATTGTCGTTGTGATTCCCATAAAGTATTTTGACATTCCACCAATACATATTTAAATACCCTGGGTAATGCAGTTCCCCTTTCAATAATATATTGTACGTTTTATTTAATTGAACGCTTAACGTGCCCTCGAACAGCACAAGGCCTTGGTAGTGTAACACCGATGGAGGGGGGCGGGGAGATGTTATGAGTAGAATAGGGCCTCTCGCTTACATCAGAGCAGCGGCCCAACTCCTCCCCTACCTCGGTACTTGCTACCATTAAGCCAGCAGTCCAACTACTCCCCAACCTTGGTGATCGCTTCCGTTAGGGTGGCTGTCCATTTCTTCCCCTATCTAGTTCCTCATTCTCAATATGATATCGCATTTAATTTTATCAGAAGGGCATCCTCATAAGAATCTACAGTGATATATTTTGATTGACGTAACATTCAACATCCATGGACGTAATGTGAGAAGTGATGAGGTGTTGCAGGACTGTTCAATCGAGCCATCTCGCAGAGTGGGACTGCTATCAGCGCAGACATCAACCCCAACTACAATGGCACCAGGGGGGCCTTCAGGCTGGGAGAGGTGATGGGCCACAACACATCAGACCCAGACGACCTGGTCAAGTTCCTCCGCTCTGCCGCTGTGGAGGACATTGTGAAGGCTCAGTCTCTGGCTAACACTGAAGCGGTAATGTTCGCTAGTTCTATGGCTCCTTACTAGACACAATAAGTGTAGAAAACATTTTAAGTTGAGATTACCAAGGCAACCTTCTCTCATCGCAAGCCATGACCACGGTCTATGTAGGTAGAGGTCTTGACACTGAGGAATAAAATGGAACTCCCTTTTTGTAGCCGAGCGCTAGTAGTAATTTAGTGGAAGATTTGTCTAGTTCTGTATTTTGCTTAGCTTAAAATGTGAAGTTGCTATCGGAATTGCGTGTATTGTATAGAAGAAAAAAATTAAATTGAACTTTGTGTTGGAGCACAATCTTTTTTCATCTATAAAGTTTAGTTTTCTAATATGTTACAGGTAGACACACATCGCAACAATTCTAAAATTTTGCAGGGCAGGAAATAATAGATTTTGTTAGAATGTGTTCACTAAAACAATAGTACAAAAAAATTTTATTTCAGGTGACTTATATAAACAGTTCCACACATGCCAATGCATTTATGGACACGAATCATATATATATATATATATATATATATATATATATATATATATATATATATATACTATATCAGCTTAACTTATTAACATAAGTTAATATAAATAATTGCACAAATTGCAACTCCGCCAGATGTAAACAAGACAAATGTTCCACAAAATTACTACTAGCGCTCGGCGACATGAAGGGGTTACTTTCTCTTGCTGGAGAGCACACGCAGTATCAAGACCTCTTCCTCTTAGACCGTGGCTATGACCCAGCATATATTCAAAATAAATTTGATAGGAAGGTGTTTGTATTCAGTACTGATTTAGATACTTGTGTTATGTTAATTACAATCTTGGTATATATCACCATGGAATTCTCATAAAATATAAATTTGTAGTAACCTTGAAGATAGTGCATCTCGATAAATCACAATTTCCTTGTCCACGTTATGTGTTGCATTACAAACAGGCTGAAGTTCCTTGATAACAATACACATTCTATCTTTCAATGAGTGATACATTTTAATTGGAACTTAAGTTGTTCACTAAGCAAAACTTCTGCCCCGTTTAATAAAATTATACACAATGTTTCTAAATGCGACCATCAAACTTCGGCAACTAATAACTAATGAAAAATGAACCAAAACCCTACAGGACACCTAGTACCTAAACCGAATAGTACGGGAGCAATAAGCCCTTTAAAATTGAAATTATAAAAATGATTTTCTCGAAAAATTGGGAACCATATGCAATGAAAGGACAAAACCCAGAACAGTGTTTTATGTTATCGATATCTGTAATCCCACAGCAAATGCTCGTTCTAACATTCCGCCATTATGCTAATCCCAGAGGTGACCACCCTTGTATGTCGTCAAACTTTTGCACTGTCTAGATATTAAGTATTTGCATAACATACATAACAAAAAAGGTCCTCTCGTTGCAAGTGTGCAGGAGACACCATTTTCGTTCACAACGATCGTCAAGACCGTATGCTAGGTGCGGCGTTACAGTGCATTATGGCATTCGTCTGCCACGTTGAAGTGACACGAAATCTACCAACATATGACAAACAATTACGACAGAATATTTGATCTTGTAATGTTTGATTTAACCGTAATGAAGACGTGTTACCCTGAGGTATGATTTACTTGATTTTATAAACACGAGGAAATGGTGTCAGGATTTTACTACGTATGTGACAAACAAATAAAACCTCGTATAAACATGAGGACGACCGTTGTTTTTAAGAGGGGTTATCAAGAGCACCTTAGTGTTTAAGTGTAGTAGTTAAACAATGTTGAATGTCCTAAAGAAACCTGTTGTGTGTTTAAAACCCAGCAGGTAGGCAACTAGTACAACACCCATGAAATGTAGGTTGTGTATGTCAACAGGACAAAGTTCCAGAGAGTGGTGTTAAACATTTATGTTGATAAATGCCGTAAATTGAGTGAACGTTGCAACAAAACGTATGAAATGTGCATTCATTACATGCTCTGCGTCATGTCCACCTCATGACACCGTTACACGTGTCTCAAAACATCCTCGTTATGATCTGTCCACAGTACTTCTCTAATATCCCAACGTGGTGGCGCGAATTATGGTGACACAACAGGGAAGACGAATTTACTGTCTGTCATAACCGCTTACCATGTAGGACTCTAGACAACACACGCTACCGTCAAGTGGAGGGGTCTTTGTCCTGATGTTCCATGTGATATGTTCTGACATTTACTCAGCGAAACATACTGCAGTATTGTGAACAGAGTGAGGACACACACGTCGTTGAATAACGAAATGGTCTGAGATGGCTGACATGCACCTAGTGTATGGAGCTGCACAGTGTAATAGTAGAACTGCAGTGCGTATGTACAGAGACAAGTATCCGAACAGACGTGTACCACATTATTCTACGTTTACAAGCATTGACAGGAGGCTTCGCGAAGAGGGAACATTCACGGTGAGTACTGGAGTTGCAGAGTACTATTATTATGTTAAATCACATACATTATTGTACATTGGGACATCACTGTTCCTATACTATACATGTTACAGGTGTCCCGGCCAAACGCAGGCCGTCCTAGGTCAGTAAGTACACCTAACATTGAGCAGGAAGTGCTGCGGAGGTTTGATGACGTGCCATATACTAGCACCCGTCAAGTGGCGCATGCAGTCCGCACTGGACACGTGAATGTGTGGAGAGTTGTAAATGAACAGCTGCTTCATCCATATCGCCGACAGAAACTGCACCATTTGAAGGCTACAGTTCGTGCAGTGGTGTCTACAACGATGTACAGTACAGACATGTTTTCCACGCATCGTATTGTTTACCGATGAGGCGCAATTCACAAGAGATTTTGTGTTAACTTCCCGTAACAGGCATATTTGGTCAGAGGAGAACATTCACGCGGCATTCGTGCCCAATCCCCAATTTCAATTTGGTGTTAATGTTTGGTGGGGTATTGTAGGTAACAATTTAATTGGCCCATACATGTAGCCTACTCGCTTAAATGCATACAGGTACCTGGTGTTTTTACAAGATGTTTTGCTAGAGTTGCTGGAAGATAGGCAACTATTATTTGTAATTGTTTAATACAACTGACATTATCAACAATTAGGCCCCAAAGACCACCCCGCTTACGGTACCGTTATATTTACGGTTTACAATTAGTTCATCCTTAAAACACTTGTATAATTCATCTACAAGCAACATAGTTTCAAATTTTTAGACATAGGTAATCGAAATATTAATTGTTACGAAAAACCGACAGTAAATCGAACTGAGTACTATAAAATACATTCTGACACTAAACTGCATCAATAAAGAACGTCGCATTACCTTAGAAATCAATTTGCTATCTAATAACTTCATATGTGCTATTTTTACGGACTGTTACTTTATTGAATATTGCATGGTAAGCAGTTGGTATAAAATGGGAGTTACCACAGGAGCTGAAGGAATGTGTCATCGGCTATGGTAACCTTGTAATAACAATTTTGACTCTCTAAAATATTTTAATTTCTTTTTAATTCTAGAAATTTTTAGAATTTTTTACAATTTAACTAGGAATATCTTTTTTGAAATTTTGAATTTTTAAAATTAGTTTTTTTAACCAAATTTTAGTTTTTTTTCGAGACTTAATTCGTCTCGAAATGTCGATTTTTTTTAGACATTTTCAAAATTCCTGAAATTTTAGACAATTTTGATGTCAGCCAAAATTTTGATGACATCGTCAATTGAAATGGTGGCCGTGAGGTTATCCAGGATGGCGGCATCCACTCACCCTCAGCCACCAGCTGTTGTGCTAGAACGTACTACTTGAGAGCCTCTCGTTTAATGTACTTGAAGTGAAAAATTTTGTGAAACTCTGTAGTTAATAGCACAGTTAAGGACCAATATTCGGATAGTAACAAGTTTTGCTGTTGCCCGTCTAATTTAATTAACTCGCTGATAGCTGAAACTTCATGATTGTGTGTACCTTAGATCCCAATCTCATTGCGGTGAGTTTTATATGATAATTTTGAAGTTTATCTTCTCAGAGTTGAGTAATTACTCGTCATATTCTTAGTTACAAATTCACGAAAATAGCATGACCTGATCTTTGTAGAACAAGCATTGGTGATCATTTACAAACAATTATTGTTTACGACTTAAGAGTGTGTGGTAGATAAATAAACGCAGAATACATCAATTGATTTCTACGCTTTTTTCGAAGCCAATGTGGATAAAATACTCAATGACGATCCTAGATAGTGGCATTTGCAAACTTTATGAGTTTAATATTAATTCAGAATAATTCATTCGTTACGCTTGATCTCTTGCACCCACAGTTAAATGCACGAGGTTCCGGCGTCAGAGATTGTGCCTCAGAAGTTCGTAACACTGGAAACTCTTTTGTTTAAAACGTTGGCTAAAACTATTGTATAGAATTGCTATAGTTCAATTTTCGCAAATTGGCTTAAAGAAACATACGGTTGTAAATTAATGTTTTTTAGCGTTGAATTATGTATCACGCCCTCTTAAACTACATTTGTGTTTCCATTAAAGGTGCACTTTATTTCTGGGATCAACAAAGACACTGAAGTTAAAGGGGAAAACGAGTGTTATGTTTTGTGTATAAGTATACAAATAATAAAATACATATTTTGTGACTATGAAAAGTTTTGTCTCCAGGATGGAGTCACTACCGCACTCAGTATTATCCCAACGGTTGATGCCAAGATTCAGGAAGGCCATGAAGTGTTCCTAGCAGATGTCCCGGAGAAGCTGCTGCGAGAAGGCAAAGGCCACCAAATTCCTTACATAATTGGAGTCAACTCTAAAGAGATGAAGATTCTGGAAGATGGTGAGAAAAAGCTGTTATTTTGAAACATATTCTGTCTATGTAGGTTCAATTTTGCTGCACAATATTTTTAAACATTATTTTCTGTTATGAAAGATGTCATTAATATAGTTTCCAATTTTTTAGACAGGCGGATTTTTTCAATGACACTTTCATAGGCTACATAGACAATTTCCTGAATTGACAAGAGGTAAATATTGCTACATTATTTTAAATATGGGTGGAAATTATGAATGTTTCCTTGCGGTTTCTGAGCACGAAAATACTTATTGACCCACAGATTTATAGATTTTAGAAATATTTTCCGCAAAGGTTCTGTACCAACTATGGACCACAAAGAGATGAATAAAACAATTCATAAGTGGTATGTAGGTTCGACAGGTGAGCCACATATAATATAACATATAAATTTCTGCCCTTCCTCTTGCAAGGGCTCAAGGATCGTCAGGGCTCTTAAGCAGGGTTTGCAGTTAGCAGAGTTCTGAGATGTTCCTACTTCTTGGTCAGCCGGATAACGATGTAAAACTACCAACTAAGTGATGGAAAGTTGCAAGAAACCGTATAAGTAAAACAGTGGTATTTTTTTTAAGTCGCTCACCAATCACTTTAATAGGTTTATGTTGATAAGAGCCATTTATTTTGTTAAGCTATAACACAGTAAGGAAAATTAAAATTTCGACGACTGTAGTTTTTTTTTTTTTTTTTGCTGTAGTATAATGTAAGGTCACAATACATTTTTCTTGTTCATTTTAATACAATTTCTTCCCCTCCTCTCCAGTACTTACTTCCCAAAACAAGTACGTTGATATTACGATTTTCTCACATAGTGTGAGGGCGTAATTGTATTGAGTTGCACTTACATTTGGGAGGATGTGTTCTATCCCTTACTACGACCTTCCTGACTTCCGTTTCCCATGGTTTCCCAAAATAGTTCTATACTAACGCTGGAATGGTTTCTTAACTTTTGCCACGGGCGCGCTTGCTCTCCCAGTTCCTGTACTAGTGTAAATTTGAGTGTAACAGTCTCTAATGACGTTGTAGATTAAACGGGTTAGCCCAATAAGAAAACAAATGACATTTTGTATTAAACAGGCATAATAATCAAATATTTATTAAATAACATGATTAGAATCAATGCACTTGAACAGAAACCACGTATAGCCGAGAAGAAATAAATCTAATATTTCTGTATCTTTAATTTTACAGCACACATATACTGCATACCAGTAAATAATTTTAAATGTTAGAATGAGATTATTATTGTCAGTGCTAATTAGTCAAGGAGATAAATTCAGAACATCCTAAAAATTATAAATGGTTATTTTTTGGCAGGTTTAACCCAGGCGACACTTGACTCCTACAACAACAACCCAGAGCAGTTAATACCCGCAGCCCTACATATTAAAAAAGGCACAGCCGAAGCCAAACTACTGGGAGAGAAAATTAAAAACTTCTACATCGGAAACAAGTCTGTCAGTTTTGATACGCTGTCAGAACTAGCGGACGTGAGTACCGGCAACACATCTTGCCTTATTACAATGTCATATAAAGGTGTATGGAAAGGTAAGATGTCGCGCGAACAACCGGCGTACTCAATCCTCAATAACATCTGAACTACTGGTCGTGATTCGATGGAACTTCTTTACCGAGCAGATATTTCACTAGCGGACGTCTGTTTATACAGCACCAAGCGTTAGTATGCTTTTCTTTCAAGTGAAAAATTAAAATTCTTTTTTTTTCTTTTCTTTTTCTTTTTTTTTTTTTTTAAAGAAAAATTAAGGCCTGAAATCAGGAAATCCACAAAAATAGAAAACTTCAAATTTTATTTCTTAATACGATAATATCAACGTATCTATAATAACCGAATTAAAAAAAATATATATTCGCTATTTTTATTTGAAAATAATTTTCCTATCCGAAGAAATTTTCTGATAGTAAAATTATGTTCAAATTAGAGCGCAACTGTTTTTAAATTGTGACGAGCCAAAGTGGAACTTTCATATATCTCAGTACACTTAATTATGTAAATTGAAGAAAAGGACATTTTTGATTGTATATACCTCGTGTCGGGTATCAAATTAACCGCCGTGATACATAGGTACTGGAAATAATTGTAATTTAGTGGTAATATTAGATTTAAGAAGTTTAGGATTAGTTTAGTAGATAATAGTAAATGGAAATCAAGTGCCTCGGAGTCAGGAGAGAGGGGTGGTCTGTCGTCACAAAAGGTCTGGGCCATCCGGTAGCCCCCTCCCCCCTCTTTCCATCCATCCCCCCTTCTGCCACAGCACCACTGTAACAACCCGGCAGTGGGGATTTCTTTTATTTATTTTAATAATTATCTGTGTCAGTATAGTTATAACTAATCAATGAAAATAATATTTTGTAATCAATTAAGGGTATGTCAACAAATGTGTAATAATTAAGCTTTAACACAAATAAACAACGGTCAAGGGTAGCGCGACGTTTTTCTCACGAGGGGCGGAGCTAGGTAGTCCAGGGTTTCCATTGGCTGGAAGGCGTGCCCAAGGATTATTGTACACTGGGGACTTTTTCCCGCCAAATGTTAAGATGTAAGAGTCGTCGTCGAGATTTGAAGGGAGAAGTAAAGGTGAGCGCGGAAGGAGCTGTTGGCGTCCTATCCGGCCACTTCGTCGAAACATTTCAATAAAAATACTTAACGTTAAATATTTGCAAGCGTAAGCGTCGCGTACATAATATTATCGAGTTCAGCAGAAGTACAACTCTCTCCACCTCTGTAAGCGACGTGGCGGTACGCGAGACTGATTTAACTAGATTTGCCTGAGTTATCATTTCTTATTCCTTGACTCAATAGCTTGTGCTGCATTAAGGGGACCGTCGCAAAATTCGATAACTATCTATACTTCGATATTATCGTATTAAACATTATAAAAATTAAAGTTTTCCATCTTTATTGATTTTCTGACTTTAAGTCTTATTTTTTCTGAAACCCGTTTTTAAATGTTTTACTTGAAAACGAATAATATTAATGACTAATACTGTACGAGTACACAGCCATTAATAAATTACGTACTCGATAAAAAAAAGTCCCATCTAATTACGATGAGCTCAGATTTTATCGACGACTGAGTGCTTCAAATCATACAATTACATACCCCTTAATAACACATATTTTTCCGTAATATATCTTTACATTTCGAATCAACTTATTATAATTTTAACTAATAATTTTGTCTTTAAATGTTTTATTATATATTGCTAAATGTCAGATTGTGGTAAGTTTTAAGGAATAATTCTGACTGTGTAATCAGACAGGCAGAATTAACTTGGCCATTGAACATTCTAATTGCATTTCATTGAATTATGCACGATGTAATATGCAAATGAAGTCAATATTAGTTTGAAATAAAATGGTTTTATTATTTAATTACACTATACGTAAGTCAGTTGTGAGAATTTATATTTGGGTTCATTTTCATTGTAATCAACTACATGTTATACGTACTATCACAAGGGGATATTTAATTGATAGTAACTATTTTGAATATTCATCAGTACTAATTCATACAAGATATTTATTATGTATCATATAATCACTACCCTGCTAAAAGTAACCTTTTATAAGTGTTTTGACAAAAACGTTGTTATGTTTCTCTTTGTGGTGACTTATTTTATCCATTCCTCCTGACTCACTTCAAATATCAATTACTGTGATCAGGTAAACCAGTCTTACTGGTGTTATTTTATAATCGTATTTTCACTTTATTTGCTTTGCCTTTACGGAGTGTAAATTTTCCTGTATAAAAACACAATCATTCTTTTGCACCATTTCGAAACCTCGTACCACAAATCCTATGTTGACTGCAATTGTTTTGACAGCTCCTGTCTGACAGCTTCATGATCTACTCTGCCTACAGAAGTGCTATGCTCCACATCAACTATGGATCCTCGCCTCTTTACATGTATCTATTTACTTACGATGGCACACTGCGTATCAAGCTGGGAAACTATACAGTAAAAGGTATGTTCGTTTGAATTCTGCTGCAAGCATCAATTTACTTGCTTCTGTTACGTCAAGTGGTAAATTGAAGAATACTTTTGATAGATCACCAAATGTGTAGGTAAAAATGATAATGTAACTTGTATTGATGCAAAGGAATCACTAAGTACGTAAGCATACGTGCTTCGGAATGTCCACAGGTCCGGCTCATACAGACGAGTTGGCATACTTGTTCTACGTTAGCTATGTGCCTTACAGTCCTAACAGCGACGACATGACAGTCATACGACACTTCACCAACATGTGGGTGGACTTTGCTGAACAAGGGTGAGTACTTCTACACTAGTAGCTGTAGTACATACTTCTTTGCGACTCCACCCTCAGTGCATACTATAATGTCTATTTCATGTTACTTGATTCATAATTTCTGAGAGAGATGAGTCCAAACATTTATATATGGGCAAACTATGCTTCGAAATATTAGCGATTTTTTGTTCGCCTTACATCTGGTTTTTTATACAGCTGTGTTGCAATCTAGTCAATGGCAAGGGAATAATCTCTAATTTTTTTTTTTTTTTGTGAACGGACGAACATATTTTAATGATCTTAAATTGAAACTTTATGCAGTTTTACTTTTTGAAATAATCATTATTTTATTTTTTGACAGTACCGAAAAGTACTGTTGATTTGTTGTGGTCGTTATATCCATGATCGTAGAAACGTCGTTTTACGGTATTTAAATAGTACAATATCTGTTTCGTACTAATATATAGCAAATTAACGTTGCCTGTTAAAGCAAGCTCCACTGGGGCCTGTTTCCGATATTTTCTAGTTTTTACAAGCGAGGAAACGTTAATATAACTTTCAAAATTCTGAACTCTGCATTATTGCTTATAATATATTTTTCATTAAATATTTTCCTCAAGGCTAACAACTAATGACGTACAGCAACAGTATTGTAAATGTGGAAATAATTTCAAATCGTACCAGATAAATGTACGAACGACAGAAAATTCTATCCGCCATCAAATGCCACAATTCTTATATCAAAAACAGTAATCCTTTGCTGTTCCGGTACGAAGGTACAGCAAAGAGCTAACATAGAAACACTCGTAAACGAAATTGTCTGTTACTGAAGACATGAACATTCTAAGTAGTGGAAATGGACACAACACGAGATCATTTCACTATCTGTTACTCAGCAAGAGTTAATATATCACACAAATCCTTTCATCTTGTGCTGCTTGGCTATTCAGACCTGTAACTCAGAGGAAATCCAGTAGTGGTCACATATATCATTATTGTACATTACGGAACCAAAATTGAGATAGACGGGACCAAAATCCATTGTATTGTGTGTTTCAGAGACCCGAGCGTGCATGAATCAGTGAAGTGGACTCCGGCTACTAAAGCCAACCACACCTACCTACAGATAGACGTAAACCTTAGTCTGGATGAGGACATGCTGAAGGAGCGCATGGCCTTCTGGGACAATGTGTTCAACCAATATAGGACATTTTGATTGCTGCGATAAAACAGACTCTAAATTACATACTGACAAAAACATTCCAACTGCAAGTATATTAGTATTGCTTGGCCGAATAAATTATATTCAGTGTGTTGAATTCTTATATATATTTTTGGAATTCTTTAAGATTTTGTGTGCCCTTACTAAAACTACTGTATCAAATTTCCACGAATTAAAATACTTTCTAAATTTAAGCTAAATAAAATGACTGTGTCGCAGCTAATAGTGGTGTGTGATGGTAAGCTACAGCCTTTGATGCTTGCTACAGCAGTAAATTATTATAAACAGAAATTGTCTGCTTAAGCTGAAGGACACTGAGAATTGTTGCGATTACACTTAGGTTAGTAAATCACAGATTGAGTAATTTGTATATGCACTACAGTTAAATTATTTTACGTAGATAATCTTTACTTACAAATAGATTAAGATACCAGCAGTAAACTAGACCAAAGACATGCACGTTCGCATAATGTGAACGCATGTGAAGTGAATCCTTATTTTAAACAAACTCGAAGGACTTTCCGTTTACAGAGAAACCTACCCTGATATACTATAAAACTATTTTGGGTGTTTTTTTTTTTTTTCATTAGTCGACAAAAAATATGTTTTATTTCGTGCATAGTCCAAGACAGATGTGACTTTACTTTGTTTACTAGCACGAAAAAATCCAAAAATTTGTATATAAAATAATTGTTGGTATTTCAAGTAATATCAGAAGACTATAGAATTAATCGTTACACGAATCATGCTCAAACTAATCACCGTATTTTATCATGTACTTCGCGTACCCATGTATGACCCGTACCCCTCATTTTTGAATGTAATCTCAAGCACAAAAAGTTTACTTCACAATTACAATTTTAGTGACTTTTATATAAAAACTAATTTACAGAATTATTATTCGGCGAGAAATCGGCATATTAAAAAAAACAGGATTATTATATAGCTGGAAAAATCCGGGGAAAACTAATGTATTTTACGAATAACCTTGACACTTTTTCTGTGCCTGATGTGTACGAACGAGCACACGCGTTGACTAACATTCTCAGCTCCACAGCATCTAAGCAAGCTCATGACGTCTTGGCACGACAGGCGAAGAGAAGGTGAGTTAGTCGGTAAGCTGGCAGGCAGCTGACAAGCAGGCAATGTTGCCATATTTAACCTACCCGCACTGTTGCCACTGCCAAGCAGTTTCGAATGTGTCGCAGTAGCGAGCAACGTTACTTCTTACAATTATGTGACTTGACCATCTTACATGATTTATTTAAACAAACATAAAAAATTTTGAACCCAAATTGTTTCCTGCAGGCTGAAGTATATGAAATTTACATTTCAGCTCGTACAAATTTTAACGTAAGATTGTAAGTTGTTATTTACTGCATTTCCGTTTCGTTTTATAATGTTTGTTTTAATGTGGTAGTAGGTTACAAGACTGCAGCTGATAGTTTGTTTCGAAAGTGCTTATTTCGTGTTGAAATTTTAAAACTGACTTCTGTCCAATTAGCTGGTGTTAAAAATGTTCTAACAAGGCCACACTGACAAATTTTCTTTTCAAGTTCAGCGGCTAAAGGAACCCGATTATAAAGGAAGGCTGCATCAGATAACAAACATTCGGCATTGTGTTCTCTCGGTCATAAAGCTTTCTCTTTTTTATCAGTAGGAAGAACTGCTGTTAAAATTAATACCTAAGGAAAACTAAACACATTCATAGCTGGAAGAACACTCATGGTTCTAGTACAAACATAGGAACAATTATCTCTTCAGCTACACATTTGTCTGTAACATGTGCAGTAGGATTTTATACTAGTGAAGTGTCTGTGACTTTCAGCCCCAGTTCAGCAACTGCTGTTTCACTTGCTACAGATATTGAGTGCAATATACAATATTATTTTGAAGCAACAGCTAAAGAAGCCCATCTTTATAAGTAAATTTTTCTTAATGGTGTTACAAAATCTGAAGTACTATGGGCAATTCAGTATGCGATGACTCGCAAATCCACGCAAAATGTTGCTTCAGGTGTCTTTTTGAAATGTTTCCTGACAGTCAGATTTGCTAGGCAAATGAATATGCAGAAAGATAACATTTCGTATAGGCCTACTATTGTTTTTGGGTTAACTCCGTATATCAGTCAAGAGGTTTTGCAGTTGTGTAAGGTAACCAGTGTGCCTATGGGTTTCAACACATCCTTTAAGCCAGCGGCAGCAATTGGATGTTAAGGTTCGTCTTGGGACGCTGTGAAATATGCGTGGCTTTACTTTAAATAAGCTTTCTTAAACACTTTTAGAGCATAATGCCTTTTGGTAGCATTACAACGAGCAATGACACCACTGGTATCGAAGAAAATTTTTAAAATGTCTGCGGATGATTCAAAAGTCAATTTCAAGTTTCTGACGGATAATTGGAAGCGTATATTGAAAAGTGATAAAAATGATCCTATGTGACATGCTATTGAAACATGTAGCCTTCATTCTCTATACATTGTGCCTTACCAGCTGGCGTAAAGGGTACAGGGTGAAGTGCAGATTTTAAGGTCGGTTTACAGTGTTTTCAAGAATGTTCCAGTCCAGTATGTCCAGTTCATGTCAATCACTTGCTGTAAAATGTTTCACCTCAAGTTCAGTGCAGCACGTTGGCTTAAAAATAAAAGTGTAGTTCAAAGGCTATTGATATTTTGCTTCATGTCGTCGTTTGTGTTGAGACTGTTGCAAAAAAATAAGTTGGATGTTGGAGCTATCTAGTAATATAGATCCCCTAATTTTAAGACTCAAGCGAAGGGCCTAATGCCAGTACATTTATTAGAATTCTTCAGAACCATTGCTTTAGATTTTGAACCGTTTTCAGAGAATCCCAATCAGACTAGCCTCTTGTGTAATGAAGCTAGCTTCAATCCAAATGTTTACCGATGCTGAAGATGAGAACAAACTTCTCCCAGTCAAGAAAAAGTGCATTTGGCTTCTGTGCAAATGCAGCTAAACAAAATTGCAGTGGAGTTAAAGAGATTGAGATTTCGGAGTTTCGTTATGACTACGAAAAGACCTCACAAAAATTTTAATTGAAGATGACGTGATCGCTACTGAAATTTAACGCGCCAAATCTTTGCCATGTTTTGATCCAGCCTTATTCATAGATGTGATTGGCAGTATGCAGCTTCAAGAGCTATTTTCCGTCATTATTACAACAACTTTGAACATTACACGCCTGCATACATGTAGTTCAAAAGTATAACCAAATTTACGTAACAAAAGAGTCCAGGGATGCTTTTCGCAAGTTTATAATGGCTAGAGGCAGTGTGGGTCACGTCTGAAAAATAGCTGATAGCCATCTCCGCTGCCATGGATCTCCTTTACATTTGTATGACCCGTCAAGAAAGGTCATTCTCGATTGTCGTGGTTGCAGGCCGTTGATAGGGTGGTCGGTGTGTGGTGTTGAAGGGCGCTGTGAAGTAGGAGGGCTGTAGCTAGTTAAATGTCGTTTCTCACTTGCGCTCGCGGAAGACCAAAATTACGCTGCAGTGGCCTGTGATGTACCAATGTAACAATCCAATGGAAAGTCTTTGCACACCCATGCGATTGTTACGTTACGCCCATTCTTTGCGTTTTCAAAACTTTTTTTTTATTTTTGACGAAGATTATTATTATTGTTGCGATACAACGGTGCAGCATCTTTACACATGATCCTAATGTGTACATAAATTTGGTATGTTAAAGCACAGCGGAACGGTACTTACATTATTTGGCCCAGTCAGGACATTCTGAGGTGGTTGTGATACCATAGGGGATTTGAGAGCAGCACTTAGCCCTTTACTAAATTAATGAACTTCCGTAATTACTTTAGTCTTCCGCGCTTAGGAGTTGTGATTAGGTTTGTAGTTGTGCACATTGCCTTTCAGTTTGCTCTATAAAAATCTTTGATATCAGTCTTATGATGTTTGCTGTAGTCAATCATTTATTTTTATTCAGTATCATATATCATTCAAAAAATTTACATATTGTTTCTACGGTTTATTAAAGTAATGTGTAGAATGATATCAATATCGATATTTTACACTAACTTGGTGACATAGTTTATAACGTATCAGTTCTTGATATAATACCACAGAGTTTCATATTACATGCAGTTAGTAACTTCTTGCTTTGAAAAGTATAGTTAATTAAATTACTATATGCAACTTCTTGTTGTTATTTTGTGAATCTATGCAATAATAACATACGTAATATTTATTTACAAACTGCTATTAATAATTTTTTTTTCATTTCACAGCACGTTTTAATCGGCAAATCACTAGAGATTTTATCTCGAAAAAGATCCAAATTTGAAAACTAATACTTTATGTATGTATGTATACACCCACACATACATACACACACACACACACATATATATATATATATATATATATATATATATATATATATATATCGAAGTCCCATACGTCCGGTATCATATAGGGTAAATGGAAATTGGTGAAATGTAGTGCGTTGGCGTAAGAAAACAACAGCAGACACTTATGACAGAAAATATTCAAGTTGATGGCCGCGATGTGCTTTGCACATGCGTATGAGACAGTTAAAATTGCTATGTACCCGATGTAACGTGGCTAGCATGCTGACAGCATGCAGCAGTAATGTTGTTATATACATTGACATTTCATTATATTCACCTATTTTAACTTACCTTATGAGACCGGACTTTTCCTATGAGACCGAACTTATGGGACAGACTATATTTCTTTTTTGTTATGCCCCGTGGTTTCCTATTGTCTTGAGTCAAGGTTAAAATGCGTCAGCCTAGTGCTGCCGTGCGACGGCATTGCCGCTTATCACTGGTAGAAGGTCACGTCAGCTGTCCAGTCCAAGTGCTAGTCTACCGTGTAATGCCGGTACACGCCATATCTGGCGTAGTTTGAATTTAAGTTTATACGCGTACGCTACGTATCTCATCAGTTAACCGTTTGACAAAGCGTGTGTTGTGATCACTAAGCAACTGCCGTAGACGTCCAGTGCGCACACGTAGTTCATTAATTATCTTTCGTTACCTTCGTTGTCGACTTTAGCAAACACTGCTGAGTTCGCCTCTCAACTATCATCTGGGAGTTTACTCGAGGAAGGAAATCTATTACTTGGTATCCTTTACTATTTTGTTTAATGTAACTGACATTTTCAACCATTTCAGTTGACAGTTGCGGTGAGTAACAAGTCAATTATCGCTGACAATGCGAACGAGTAATTTGTATCGTTCAGAACACGGAAAACTAAATTATCACAGACAAATTCGATGTCACTCGCTCTCGGATTTGCCGGTACTTATTTATTAGTAACACATGTAATTTGCCAATCATAAACTTATGACCAGTTTATAGAGTTCAAATGAATACCGGTTTCAAGACTTATGGTTGTGTCAAGAATTCTTTATTTCGCATCCAATGAATTGGAATAAACTTTTGCGCGACTTAATATCAGAAGTTAGCGCCGCTTCAATTAACGTTTTTATTTTGTTTATCAGTCTGCGACCCGCAGGGAAGTAGAGTATCAATGCTGCCAACTTCTGACTGCGAGAATTTTTGTTCTTTGTGACTCGGTAGTGCACTTAACCTGCAGTGTTATGCGCACATTCGCTCTGACGTATTGCTGTGGGAATATCTTAGTAAAATAAACTTCACTGCCATTGGCGCAATAATATATATGAATCCCAATTATATCATGAAAATAATTTAGCAGAATGGCTGCCTTTACGCATTTGTGTTGCACATTTAAATTAGTCACTTTAAAAATACTGTATGTATGAATGCCACTGTATAGCATGTTCAATTCTCTCATCTCATCCGAATTGTGATCAACCGCAATAGTCTTTACGTCTATAATTAAATAGCACGCTGGCCGGGGGTGCGAATTCCAGAACGGGCGTAAATATTTGTATCGTTTACTTAGGTTTTGTTAGTTTGTAAGTTGTCTCTTACTAAGCCTAACAGCACAAAACCGAGGGACGTTAACTAAGCCTCCAAAATAAAAGGAATTCATTTTAATTAACAACGGGTTTTCTGAAAAAGTTCACTGTAGTATTATCGGTATTAGGTTTTTTTTTTTTTTACTTTGTAATTTGTGTGCTTAGTTAAGAGTTTTATATTGCTTCATTTTTTTCTCGATCCTGGCGAAGTCATCGCGCAACTAACTGTTCTCTACCGATTAAAATAAATGGTAAATGGTTCGCTATACATTGAGACATACATGTTATAATTTTCTGTTCACGAATCATTATTTTTCATAAATCGAAGAGAATTGTTGTTCTAAATTTCTCCCAATATTATAGCGGTTCCACAAAATGTACCATTTTAAATTATGAATTGATGATTTTGTAATTTTATTTATGAAACGTGTTAACTTATTAATACGTTCTTCTGTCTGGATTGTTGCTTTAATAACACTGGACATTGTAGAATTTAAAATTACCCAACAGCAATGTTTTGTAACGTATATTGTACCTTGATGCCAGATATTTTTCGTTACCAGTCACCTAATCTAGGTGTTAGACTATTACAACATCGTGTTATATAGCCCCTACAATTTAAATTTCTCTGGGTGATCTCTGCGGAATATAGTTCTCATTTAAGAGGTATGGAAAGGCACGATGTTGAGAGGACAGCTGGAATACTCAATCGTCAATCAAATCTGAACATCTCATAAAAATTCGATGAGTTATTTTTGCCGAGTAGATATTTTATCAGCGGACGTGTATTTATATGCCCTTTGCGGTGGTATCCTTTACTTTGAGTACTTTAAGTAAAACCTTTAGAATAGTTTTATTTAATAAGGGCTTGAAACTACAACATCTAAAAAAATTGGAAACTTTAGTTTTCTAATTTTTTATATAACACCTAGGCCTCTATAGTAACTGTATTACAAGTATACTTGCGTTTTGATTTTAAAATAATTTTACTTTCCGAAAATCTCCGCGCGAGACCTTTACGGATGTTTAAAACGGGGCGACATATATGAGGGCTGATATTCACAGTGGTTAACGTGCCAAATATTTGGGAGTGTCATTTTTATTCGTATTATACACATTTTACGAAAGAATATTCTGAAACTTATATTTTACTCTAAAATTAATTTCTGAATGCAGTTGAGTATTGCAAGAATGAATTGCATTTTGCATGTAATTATATGAAACTGCTTACGAGAAAACTATTATAATCGATTTACACCACTAAAAATCTAAGCCCCTCAAATCATCTGTACAGACCGAACCCATCGGGCTATTGTTGTGATTTTTACTTCAACTCGATACGTGTTCAAAATATCTAAGATGGGCTTCAGACTATCGTAATGGTTTCCACTTCAATGTGATACCCATATAATTGCCTAAACTGTGGTTAAAATTTATTTTATTTCTACCCTTAAGGGGGTGAGAAGACATGGAATGTGTTTTATGTAATTCTCGGCAGCTATTGAACCCGTAGAGATATAAAGTTGTTTTTCGCTTCATGGTGATGAATTAGTAAATTGCCGTAAATTGGTATCAAAACTTTTCTAATGTCGAACTCTCGGGGTTGTGAAGGGGTAAATAGTTTTAAATGAACCGTTGATTTACTTTTGATTCAATGAGTTGTCGTCGTGATTTTTACTTTAGCTGGATACTTACACAAAAGTTTAATATGTGATGGTAGGACATTTTGAAATTCGATCACTTAGGTTGTGAAAAGGCAGAAAACTTGTTTTCGGTTAGCCTATGATGATAGCCAACTAACCAGTTGAGTTATCAAAGAGTTATTTGCTTCAGCGTGATGGTTACGTGAGTACCTAAAGTAGTTATATCAGTTTTTATATTGATAAAATAGCACATAATTACAAGGGGAAATTTATGGTCATAAAAGACGATCCGAAAAGCAAGCAGCCATAGAGGAATAATTTATACAAGAATTAAGATTCTTCGGTATATTATTGTACAACTGCTATGTCCCAAGGTAAAGAATATTTTATTTACTTTTAACGTACTCTGGACGTTATGTACTATGGGCACAGTCATCAACGGTTTGTGGTCGAGATAAATCAGTCATCATTCCACGTGCACAACGTTAACCTTCCGAATAACCTATCAGATCCTAGGTCGGTTAGTTATGGGCAGATATAGCTTGTTAGTATGCTGCAGAGTAAAAGAACATATTAACTTATACAAACAATACAAGCGGAAAATACCGCGGGTGAACTGCTAGTTATATTATAAAGAGAACAGTTGAAGGTTTGTTACCCAGCAGCCCATTCATATTCAGGTCCAATAACATGAGCTGCTGTTGGGGTAAACACCAACACACTGAAAATAAGGCCTAGGAGAAAACATTTTCGTGCCAAAACCAGTTTACAGTGCTTCCAAAATGTGTCTTCTCTAAGAAACAATGCCCGTGTAAGACTCTCTTGACCGTGACATTACAGCAAATAAATTTAAAATAAGAAATCAATTTGTGATTTATTTTTTAAAGTAATGTTGTTTCTTTACATGGTAACGCCTGCAAGCCTGATGAACGTATCTCTTACATCCAACCACCACTTTCTTGCAACACTGCGGTTTCATGCTAGTCGAAGGTCTGACTGACTGTTTTATCACCCCCTCCACCTTTTATAGGGAGAATATGTACTTAAAAAAAACCGTTATTATTAGGGTGTGTATCGCTGCCTAAATCGTTAGTGACCAGGTGCTGCTCTCTTATGACAGCATTGTGGCAGTACACTGCACCAAGTAAGACTACGTTCGAAGATGTGTGACTTATTTTCATCGCATGCCATGATGTGAGAAGCCAAATATCCGAGTCTTGATGTGTGCGGTTGTATTGTTAATATAAGGGATGTACTTCTCAGCCATGATCACTTTTTTACTATAGAAAAGTCAACGGTCATATTAATATCACCTTAGAGTGCTGAAACAAAGTTATTTAGGTGATAAAAGCTGAAACGAAATTTTAAAAAGAACATTCTTAAGAGTGATCACAAAAATGAGACACTTAGACATACTCAAAATTTTGCATTGTTGAGAAAAACTGGTGATGTAATTAAGCTATTTGAATTTTATTCTTGGTTCTGACCATGTGACAGTCAACAGTATTAACAAAAATTTGTTCGAATTTCAGAAAGAATCGCTAGAAATATCTTGGATCAAAATAAGTGAGTAGACATTTGTAGAACTTTGACCTTACCAAATCACACCGAAGTTCCAAGTTACAGTACCAAATCAAGAGGAACTTGACTTCATCTCTGCGTAATTAACGCCGCGGATGGATCAGGGAAGTGTTGGTTACCTTACCTATGCCTTACTTAAAGTTTCCTAGCTGCAATCGGTAGATATAGGCTGTCGGACATTCTCCTACGCTGATCCAGAGCCGATTTAAATTGATGCTGGAGAGAATGGTTTAGATCTCATGATTAATCTGACGGAATTACCCTAACGTAAACTGTGGTTACTTTCACATTCTGGGGTAACTTTGGCTACTCAAAATTTTGTTCTTTATGACGTTTAGTAAATAAAGTGAGTGAGAGGATATTGGTCAGCGCTTAACATCGAGGTCTTGAGCGTTGGTGATGGGTGACGGCGAGGTGAATATGAAGCAGCACCGGAATGAGAGGGCGGGGGAAACGGGAGATCCCAGAGAAAACCCGCTGTCCAACGGCATCGTCCGGCACGATTCCCAAGTGCGAAAATCCGGGGACCGACTCCGCCGGAAATTGAACCCGGATCGCCTTGGTGGGAGGCAAATGGTCTGACCATTCGGCTACCGTGGCCCCCTTTATTAAGTAAAGTTTTAAAGGTTAACTATGTGTACAAGATAAATTACTTCAAACACTAGGTTCCAGTTACCTACTTTTTTACCACAAGACCCCAAAATTAAAATTTTGAATGATCAAAGTAACTCAGAAAATGGACAAAGTAACACCGGTTTACGGTACACGTCCAGTTATGGGCGCCGGTCCCTGGAACCAAGCGAATCAGAAAGGTTCTTCAAACAACATTAACTGCTGAAAACTAAGTGATTACGCCCAAATAATGATTTATGTTTCCCGTGGTTTCCTGAAATCACTTCAGGTCAATGCTGGGATGGTTTCTTAACAAAGACCATGGCCGACTTCTCTCGTAACTCCCATAATTGTACAAAGTTGTGTGTCACCTTCTCTAACGACCTCGCTGTCGACAAGACGCAAGCCCACTTACCTTACCTCTATCCTATTACGTCTCTCAGACTGACTGAAGCAAACAGTGGGAGCGTCCTGCAAGCCGCGAGCTCCCACCAGTTTCTTTGTGTTTCTGCTCTTACATGCTACAAAACAAAATAAATATACCTCGTGGGAAAAACCAGACAAATTATGTATAAATTATCAATATGTCAACACCTTATAAGAAGAATGACATAATAGCTAACAGACATACGTCACATGATGTAACAGTCCTACGGAAGATCGCTTTGAAATGTAACAAACGTACAAAATATAGTATTCTATTTATTAGAGATTATCTATAATAAAACATCCTTTAATACATACAAATTACAACTAGTAAGATAATGTAAATTAGCGGGTGCCATCGTGGCATGGCGTTGGTACCTAGCCAGCCACTTGAACATTCCGCTTTACTTAAACAGTTATACAAAACGTTAAATTATGTAACTTAGAATAAATTATTTCGTCATAAAACACATAAAGATCACTGACGAACGTAATAACATTATTTTTCAGTTTGATCACCTTCGTGTCAAAAATACTTTAAGAGGCGAATAGCATCGCTTTGCTGCCTCCAAATGCTGAGTTGAAGCTAAAAATAATCTAGTTACACTCTGGATATTTAAGAACTATCAAACAATAATTTGTTAGCCTGAAAATGCTGCTTTTACGAATCCATACACTGATGCACCAAGTTGTGTATTTCTGCTTTATATTTCCCGAGGACAAAAGTTACGCTCAGTCAACGGTACGCACTGTGTAACGAATGTTATTATTACTTGTCTAATTTATATTGCAATTTATTTAAGCTTTCAAATGTTATTTTACAGTTCAACTAAGATTTAAAATGTTATTTTACAGTTTTTGGCGTCTCCTTTACATTTTTTGATGAAAAATAGATATATTTATTGTTATTAGATAAATTAAATTCGCAAAACTAAAGTGCAACTTGCCTTGGCCCGGCTAATCTTTACCTGAATTAGTTCTTCTGTAGTCACCGTCGAGGACGGTTCGGTTATTATTAGAGATCCGGATATTTTGCGGATTCATTTAACGACACGCTAGATTTTGACGTAATGTCCGTATGAGTTTCTTTCGCTATTGGGTCATAGTTTTGTATAATTGTCCGCGACGGCTCTAAACGAATTCCAAACCTGTATGAGAAGACTCGCTGAATACCACGAAACACTGGCTGGAGCAGCAGCCAATGAACAAGTAGATGCCAGAGTGTACACAGGACTGTGAAGTCAAGCCGGTTGGTCCTTGAACCCGCGAAATTTCCGGGTCTCTCGTTATTATTGATCATGTGTCGGATTGTCGCGACGTTGTTTATATTTTATGGAAGGTTCTAGACTTTAATCATGGTCGTGATTTTTGTTATTCGAATTATTTTGTTTCCTTTTATTAATTAGTGCTATTGGCCGTGGGCGAAAACTGCAGGCCATTAATTTCTGCAGGAAGGGATCAATCAAATATCGTAATGGACAATATAGGAAACTCGTATGAAAAATACGAGTCTTTTTGTTCGGTTCCAGCACACGCCGACAGGAGCGCTGTTCCTTCTGCAGTAGCACATTGCTCTATGGGTAATTCAAGTTTTATATTATACATGTTATGTATAAATTGAAATATAATCGTCATTTTAGAATATGGACATACTCTTTTTGATATTATTTTCATAAGTTAAAATTTAAAAAATAAAAAAAAAAAACAATTTCTCATATCATTATCCTAAGAGAAATTCAGTCTGTAAATTTATAAACACCGTAGGAAATTGGGACATAAGAATGTGAATTTTGCTAGTGTTTACTTCACACGCCGTCGGTAACACGTCTCACGATTTACAATGCTGAAAAGCTGGAGTTTCCCATATTGGCCTTTACGATATTTGGATCAATGATGTGAAAAACAGGTCTGGACTCTCTCCTATTTGCCAACGAATGTCCTACACAGGCCATTTCCGCTCAAGCCGCATGTTATCGCATATATCTGTGTCTCAACTTACTTCGCTTGCGTGTGCACGCTCCCACTTGTTTTAAGGTTATTCTGTCAAAAATATCTTTGCTGTGCTTAACTGCTCCGTGCCCAAGTGCACAGCTACCGAAACACTGTCGGATAACCTAGAACCTCTCGCTTGTAGGACCTCGTAGCCTCCGATATTTGAGGAACAAAATATCTGTGGTTCACGGTTTGCGCTTCATAGTTCCACCTCGCCTTCTTACTGTGAGTTCATCCTACATACACGTTTCTGCACACCAATTGTTGCACACGCATAAGAATCTGAATCGTAAAATTAGTGTCATACATAATCATGACTTAGGTAAACTGCTTGGTGAATGAACTGTTTCAAATTGCTTAGAATTTTAAAAGCGCTTTATTTCCTGTTATGGGAATTATATTTTTTATTATTATTATGTATGATATTTAAACTCTAAATATGTTTAGTTATAACGAGTTTTGCAATGAACATTATTCCAAACTCATTTGTTAGACCGTTGCACAACTGTTCACTTTTATAGATATAATAGATGTTTACTCGCTGACAATATAACTGAGACAGATAGGTTCTATTGTTTTGGGGTTCAGAAACACTCTTTAAGGATTTCAACGTAAAAACAAATATGAAACCTTGTGCTTAACAGATTAAGACATCGTTTTTGTAACAAACTGTTATCATGTATTTACACTTAGTAAGTTAATTTTTTTTAATTGCTCGTGGACAATAGGGCTGGTAGGGCGAAGAAATTGTTTCACAATATAAGAGTTTATTTAACCACATTTCATAAATAAATAAGCAATAATATATATTTATTACGAAAAATATAATATAAGGTCTAAACATGTCCCGTTATAACAGTTAATTAATATACCAGCCCAGTAGACTTATTAAAATATTAGAGATAATTTCTTTCCTCTGAATCCTAAAATGAAAAAAATAAATAAATAAAAATTATCAACATGTTTTTGTCTAAGCGTGCTATGGGTATTCTTTACCTCAGGATGAAAAATGTTACGTATTAACTGCTTCATTGCATGTCAGTTCGAAATAAAACTGGACTAACTAACCAAAAAGTTTGTAGTGTTACTGCATTTTAATTTATTATTCTGACCTCACAGTTTTGGACCTCTTCTTTATATAATATCCGCGAATGGTATCGCCATATACATTTAGAAATGGCCAAATCAGGTCGGAAATATAATATCACTCATTAATCCATTCAAGGTCTTTCATCACACAAAAGCCTTAATTAATTTTCTCGAGACTTTTTCGCACGTCGTGCCTTTTGCTTCCAAAATTCTGTATTTCAATTTTGCCATCTTGGAAACAGTTCTGATAGTACAGCGTTCTAAACTTAACTTATAAATTAAGATTTACAATTGTCTTGGTATAAGGTACATAGTGTCCTTAATTTGACTTTTTGTACAAAATATTGTCTAACTGGGTCTGGCTTAACTTATATTACAAACGGAAAAATTATGTTACTTTTTCACAGAATATAAACATATGTCATAGTAAACAAATATGATATTCTTAAATTCATAAATTTGCTTACAACTGCTTTGACATTAGCATATAGATAACTAAGGGTTTCAGATAATTATGTTCTTAATGTAAGTCTTCGAACATTAAACAATCTGCGACAGAACTCGACAAAAATATGTAAAACAAAATAGATTTCAAAAGTTTTTCTCTTATTATAACCTTTAAAATATGAGCTTTGAAATGTAATAACTGCACAGTAACTTCACAAAATAAAATAACCATTGGGTCTCCAAATTCTTAATTTTAAAATGCCTTTTTACTGAATCCTAAATATCTCTCAGAGCAACTGAGAAATTAGAGTGGTTTCTGCTTCAGAACGCTACTACGTTAAAGAAAAATAGCAGTGGTAAAAGCAAAGTTTCATATCTTAGACGAAAAATTGACTAGCAGGCTAAGCCTAGGTACTTAATTTTCTGTTTACTTTAAATCTGCTGAAACAGGGTGGAAATTCTGGCTCGTAGAACATGCATCATACAAGTGGTAAAACAAAATACATGTTTTTAAATATTTTATTTCATTGGAAATATAATACATTCTTGATCAATAACATTTAACACTGCAACAAATGTAATATATTTTTTGTAAATCGAAGACACCTGTGAAGCAATTACAATGTTAAAATAGCATCCTGTTATTCAAACAGATAAATTTTAATCTAGAACACGTGCGTGTTTGTTTAAGATATAAGTTATTTCCTACTGTTTGTTTTTCATGAGAAGTGAACAGCTTCAAGTGTGTTAATTCCAGAGGTCAATACTTGAAATGGTTAATAAATGAAACTTACTGGCGTGACAGATTCGTGATTGTGCAGGTGTGTGCAATATTATGTGGACATCTCTGGCATTCCTGATCGTTAGCTCGGCTGAGATCTCTTCTTCACTCCAGCAGGTAATACTCCACACTGCTGGAACAATATCCACACTTCATTCAACACTTCATATATATTATATATATATATATATATATATATATATATATATATATATATATATATATATATATATATATATATATAGTTATTTAACCACTGCTAATTAAGCTACTTTCCAGTTAAACAGTCCTCGGGACAT
The DNA here is from genome assembly GCA_003012365.1 of Medauroidea extradentata. NCBI lineage: Eukaryota > Metazoa > Arthropoda > Insecta > Phasmatodea > Phasmatidae > Medauroidea > Medauroidea extradentata. Next base: position 81,064 of record PNEQ01025527.1, read on the forward strand.
ACGACTTCATTGTTTCATACTAATGTAGGCCTATATGGTAAATATTTTAGCGTACTGTATTAGGTAAAGTTGTATGTATGTTAAGGCCTTTACACAATTTAAAACTTTAGCATTTGACTTTACGATTTCTTTCAATACACGTGTTGGGATTTCGTGAATTTACTCGAAAACCTAGTAAATAGCATTGGAGAAGTATTCGTAATCTCTAAGTTGCGTCAGTTGCTGGCGTTACTTTTGTTCTGGAAAATATTATATAAAATGAATATATATCATTAATTGGGCTAATTTTTTTATATTTACGTGATATGCTTTTATGGCAAATATTTCCGTTTCAAAACCAGATCTTCAATCGTTTTTCAACTGACGTTATTTAACTTTATCATTGTATTGTGTATTGACGAAATACATAAAGTAACGGAAACGTGAAGACAAATGTTAAAGTATTCGATCGTCATAGGCCTTCAAGGGCATATATGGAGTTTTTTTAGTACATTGTAGGTACAGAATCTTTCACCTTACTGGAGTACTAGCATGTGATTTTGAACATGAGTTTATGAATAAAATATGTTCACAAGACCTCCTTACCTACTGCCTAGTCATGAAGCATATATTTACTTAAACCCCTTTGTGGGTTAATTTAATAAGCTTAATTGCCCTGCTTCCAATTAATACAACTCATTATTCACCCATACTGATACGCTACGTGCTTAAATTACTATCATTTTTACATACCTCCTAACCACCATATCAACCTAACATACTTAACGTTCTCAAGGACATGTAACAAATCTTCCCTTTTCTTACTGAATACATAAAGGACAGTAATTCATGCACATCATTCCATATTTAAAATAATTCTTAGTAGATTATATTAGTAGGTTCTAGGACAAGAATCATTTTCGGATAATTATTTTCATTTCCAGGGTGGAAATATTTCCCCTCCTACATTATTATCGTTGTTTATTAAAATTTTTATAATCACTGTTTTGTTTAAGAAAGTTAGTAAACATATTTTAATTTATTTTAAATTTCCAGAAGAGGGTTTTAACTCAATAATTTTTAAGTGAGGATAAATTACATCAACACGAAAAAGACTGTAAAAATCAAGAATCTATTCGAATATACCATTTAGATAAATATAATATTAAACTAAAATTTAAGGATTATAACTATTCTTTAAAAGTTCATGTTGTGATTTATGGAGATTTTGTATGCTTACTAACAAGAATTGATAGTTGTGAACCGGATCCTAAGAATCCTATTAAAGCATGACCTAATTAGTTATTGTTAGTACGTAAAATATGCGCCCGTCGGGTGTGATTATAAACCAGTATCTCGTGACAGTAAAAATGCATGTAGCGTTTTTGTAAAAAAGATAATAGAGAAAGTAAAAACATTTCAAAATATATGAAAATGTATTACCAATGATTCTATTAACTAAAAAAAGAAGAAATTGATTATAAAACTGCAATTGACTGTCATTTTTGTGAAAACGCATAAGGTGCGATTCTGTATCATATCATGGGTATTTAATAGGGAAATACTGTGGTGCAGTACAATCAAAATGTAATTTGAATATACAAAATTAAAATTTTTTGTCTGTATATATAAACACATAATGTATCTGGAAACGATACGCATTTATTTGTAAAAGATTTTGGAAAATCCGAAAATTAAAATAGAATTAATTCCAAACACTGTAGAAAATATATTTGTTTTACAAAACATATTAAAGTTGGAGTAAATTGAGTATTTATTAATTCATTTAAATTTATTGCCGGTAGTTTTGATTCACTTTCTAAAGATCTTTCTAACGAACTATTTCGAGAAACATCTAAATATTTTCAAAGTGAACAACTGCATTTAGCAATGAAAAAAGGTGTTTATCCATACGTTTGTATGGTTCTGCTGAAAAGTTTTAAGAAACTAAATTACCACCAAAATTGCATTTTGTAACAATCTTTATAAGTGTGATATTTCCAATGAAGTTTATGGATTTGTACAAAAAGTTTGGGAAAAAATGAAATTTTCAGAATCCAGGCGAATGTACAGAATTATTCAACAAAGCTGATATATTAATATTAGTTGATTACTTGAAATATTTTGAGATATATGTTTAAAAACATATACATTAGACCCCGCTTGGTAATTTACAGCTCCAGGATTAGCTTGGAACGCGATGTTAAAATACACAAAAATAGAACTAGATTTATTAACAGATTACGACAAATTATTAATGATTGAAAAATGTATTAAGGGTAGAATATCCCAATGTTGTAAAAGGTGTTCTAGAGCAAATAATAAAAATATGAAAAAATATGATCACAAACTTTAAGATTAATATTTATAATAATTACATGCAAAAATGTATATGGTTGGGGGATGAGCCCATATATATAATTTGCTGATGATAATTGGGTCAATTGTAACCTCGAAGACTCTTCTTTTTGGAAACAAAATAATAAATTTTTTAAATTGATTCAAATGTCAGTTGTATTTTGGAAATAGATTTAGAATATCCTAAATAATTATATATTTAGTGTTGAAATTCTTACATTTTCATTTAAAAAATTTAGTATTTTTTATTAAATATAAAAATATTTTATTTTATGTTTATATATGTCAAATCATAGCCTACAACATTGTTATATACTATGAATTTTTTTCTGTTTGATATGTCAATTGCTTTTAGTGGCGTACATAAAACCATAAAGTGCAAATTTAGACGTTTACGACTCATTACGCAAAAACTATAAGAGATACACAAATTTCCTAAGAGGAAAATTTAATGAAAATTTATGTCTAAAATAAGAAAAAAAGATATCTGGTACAAATATAAAATAAAAAAGGCCTTGAAAACGGAGGTGAACCGCACCCTTGAAAAGTCGTAGTTAAAAAAAGAAATTGCATTCGATGATTACAAAAGTGGTTTATTTAAAAATGAAGTATTGTACAAAAATATAAACTTTTCAAGGAGTAAGATACACGATTTATTTTAAGTTGAATATAGAATAGGTCACTAAGTACTGATTATAAAAGAGTTATTTTTAAAAATAATATTAAACACATTATCATAGGGTTATTACCAAATTGGAAAGGAATAAAATTATCTTCAGCGTGTTTTATTTTTTGATTTCATAATATATTCATTGACTAAGAGGAGCGATTCGCTCCCCTTCAAATTTTAATAACGAATTAATTAATAAGGGTAGCGAATCGTTACTCTTTAAATTCTCATAGCTAATTAATTTATATGATGAACAAATTGGTCACATTTACATTTTCATAACTATTACAATGTTTTCACTTCACCAAAATTATATTGTAAACCAGACTCTTGAAAATAAAGGTGTGGGCGCATTTTGCTTTAGTAAATCATAAAATACTGAAAGTCGACTAGTTAAGTCTGCCAATAATCCTCCATAGTAATTTAGCAACCCATAAGTCCGCAATTATTCCATGTTAGTTGTTCTAGGGCTTCTTTAATTACCTTTTTCTTATGCCACTGACATCGATAACCTGACCAAGTTAAGTTACTTATGATTGCAACAGTCTGAATTTCTAAGTGTTGACCTGAAAAATGTACCTCTCGAACTTAGTCAAAACTATGTCTAGCCTCTCACATGCTAATTCGAATGTCGGGTCTGTTACCAAAACATCGTCAATATTATGGGTCACCACTTCTGGAAGACCATTGAGTATATTTTATATCACTGACTAAAATAGTCATTGCTGATTATAAGCATGGTTGTAATCTTTGAAATCGGAAAATTCCCTTGTGTATACTGACTGGTAAGTGTTGCTGTGACTCTTCAGACACCTCCAACTGTTTATGTGTTGCTGAAAGGCCGAGGACAGGACACTTATTTACAACTAGGGAAGCAAAAATATAATTTGGCTTCAGTAGTGGCATTAATCTCAACGTACCATTCGCTTTACATACACATACCAATGCCCACTAATATTTTACAACTGCACATCTTATTTCCTGTGCAACCAAATGATCGAATTTTCGGTTTACGTCATTGTTATTTTTAAAAATTAAAGGTTGCTATACGTTATAAATGCAATATTACTGTGTGACCTCTAATAAAACCAATTTCATTTCGAAACTCTTTAAAAAATACTTTCGTAGTAGGTTCTCTACCATCCTTAGATGTCCTCTTTGCTATTCCAATCTCTAATTTGAATATGGCTTGTCAATCCATTTTTACTAGTTGTCAATCATCACTGATTGGTTTGATAAACTGGTCATAATGATTCACATTAACTATTAACAATTTACTGAGCCTGAATAGGTAAACACTGGCCCACCTCAGAAGAATAAAATTTGACGGAGATTGGTTTTTCCTTCTAAATGTTGTAGTTTTTGCCTGTAAAATTGCTTCGGCAACATGCTGACTACTGCCCCAGTGTACAATGCCATCTCCACAAATTGTCATTCAATATCCACTTGTACCTTAAAGCTACTTGCCTTACTGTTTATTTTCATGTTTTACATAGAACAGGTTAGGGTACACGCCACTTGCCATGTTCCTTGCCTCTCTCATTTCGCTGGGTTGAGAAATATATTCAGCTGCTACCTGATGCTATTTTCTTTGTGATATTGGTTATTGTTTCTACCTCTTTCTTTTTGTTACACGCTACTTTGCAATTTGTACTCGGCGTGAACAATTATAACAATTAACCTCCTTGAAAAGTTACACATTTGCCAAATAAGAATTTTGACCACAACGAAAACACTTCGTTTGTTTGTCACTATCCAATCCTCTTCGCCTACTGTAAAGGTTAAATCTTGCGATCTCAATAGTTGCTTTGTTGCCAAACTCCAGTGCAATCTTCAGAATATCAGCTTACTCCTGCCGAATGGCTAATTCGCAGGCTTTTTAAAAGGATAAATTCTCCGACAATCAGTTCTGAGGCACCGCTCGTCGGCTTTCCAACTACTAATTTGTCTCGTAACGCTTCATTCAAAAAAGCCAAATTTACATGTGGTCGCGAGATATTTAGTTTCCACTACAAAATCTGCTGTTGTCTCTGTACAGTACTGAAAAATGTGTATCACTTGGCTATCACAATCTTGCATTACATAAAATCTTCCACGAGTACCGTAATTAAGTTGTCGTATGATTTCTCGTCTAGCTGATCTGGCGACTCTAAATCACTCTGTACCTCAAACATCCTAGGACCTATCACTATTATTACCACATACTTTATTTTCGTCTTTAATTTGATTCACCTTGAAGCATTGTTTCAGTCGCATCACATTTGCTTCTTGTGGGCAAAACTCTCTCACTCTTCTAAACGCTACCGTAACCACACAATAATAATTGATCGATAATGGATGAATTCAGCGTTCGATCCCATCCTCGTTGCCAATTTATTCTGATTTACTGTTTACTACTCACTTCAGCTACTTTACAAAAGACACCGTTGTTATATTTCACACAAACTGCCTTGAAGAACTGCCAGCTAGTTTTCTAATTTTCCTTACAGTGTCACTATTCACAAAGCGGTCGATACTAAACCTTTCTGTCCATAAAGATAATGTACCCTTAAACTACTGAAGTTGCGTTACGATGTCCGTCTTCAAAAACTTTTTTTGTTGACATGAGCAACGAATGAAGAGGACAATAACACCACGATGAATTGGAAATAAAATGCATTATCACCTATGCAATCAGGACACTTTTTTAAAGAATGCACACTAAATAGGAACACATACAGCTGTTTTAACAGGGTAGTTGATAAGTATGTAGAAGCCAAAGACGTTAACTCATAAAGGACTGTTGTACAAATTTAGGTTAATTTACTATGAACTACAATAATTGAGAAGAAAATTGGCGAAATTTCAAGCAAGTGCTGTAGTTGCCGAATAATAAATTTGTTAAAATTTCTAAAAAAAATGTGTTTGCTAGAGTAGTTACACTGGTCCATCTTCCACAAGTTATTTTTTTTTTTAATAAAACTAACTTCATTTGTCAAAGAAATGTATTAAAATTTACTGGAATGCTGTTTTCTGCGAAAACGGTTTTAAGCAGAGAGTATTTTAAACCTCTCATTACGTCTTTCCGTATACGTTACAATCTATAATATTTCGCCAATTTTGAGATATCCTAACAAAATAATTTGATATTGAGTATTTTTGCTTTGCTCTGCTTCGGAAGTAAAGATATTTAGTGTTCATAGCTTTCTCTACGGCATGCGTCTCATAATTTACTCCTTTCATGTGCTCCGAGCAGTATGATTCTAAAAAGAAAATCTCAAGAACGCAAACGAATAGAGTTAAAGAAATTTGTCTGCTGTGTATCAAATATGGAAGTTATGTCAGTGCAATTATCTAACATTGATATTAAGACAGTATATGAGATGCTATTAGGAAAAAAAAATCAATAATGAATTTCACCTCAACGGAGCTTGTGGTTCACTAAAATATGAAGCATTACTAGTTTGAGAGGCTACAACTGATTCTAGCAACACAACTGAAATTTATAATCCTACAACTAACTACACCATAAATATTACTACTAAACTTTTATTAGTAGTGCGGAATGACCCCGGTTAACCAAGCAAAGGGAGGGCAAGCGATTTAAAATAATGACTTTTCGGTTGAGTTCTGAGTGTCCTTTACCTACATAGTATACCTACAGTTGAAATTCTGAAATGTTTTGAAGGTGAAATTTACAAAAGGCCTACTTTCTCTGTCAGCTACATGTTTGTACAAGAATCGTGTGAATTAGGTACAGTACGTGGAAATCATTCCAAAAAGTCTATAATATTTGTTTTCTTCCTGCCTTCCTTTCAACATTTTAAAATTGCAATGAAGGAGAGCAATAATTTCTCTGCTTAGACATAGCCAACCAAGTACTGTCCGGCACTTGTAATTATTGGTTTGCAACTCAGTTGAGTTTTTGGGGATTTGAGTTTTTAGATGTACTTCGGATAACCCGGGCTTGGGTTAGCTCCAGTTCGGTTAACCAGGGTTTTACTAAACTCTAAAATAATAGTTTGTAACTATCGTACACTAAAAAAATTTATTTTGATAAAACTTCTTGGCAGCGGTTGACACCTGAACAATTTTTATTTGTCACTGCAAAATTTGTATTCTGCAAAGAAATAATTTTTAAGAGTGTTGGTATCAGTAATGGAAGTGTATCCATGTATAAATAATGACTGCTGTTAATGTGGCAGTGATGACGTTGAAGTATTGGAGTATTTTTTAATGGTGGCAAATATGTTACAGGCTGGAGATGGCACAGTGACCGTACAGACAGAAGATGGTCTGCTGCGAGGGAAGATAGCTACGTCCATATGGAACAGGACATACCACAGCTTCCAGGCTGTGCCATACGCTCAGCCTCCAGTAGGAGACCTGCGCTTCAAGGTTAATGTCTCGTGACAATGCCTTACATATAAAATGCCTTATTCAAAGTATTTAATCAATTATTCTATGTTTCACTCTCACAAACATTTGAAATATGGCGCCAAACGCAAATTGAACAAAAATTTTTGAAGTAGGCCTGTACATCTGTACCGTGCAGAACACTCTAAAAAATCATGTATATTTATTAAAAGCCTTACCATTAACATACAGATTTAGTTTAGTTACTATTTATGACCTAGTCAATTAGCTATACCAATTTATATAGCTTAGTGGTTTGAAAGAAACCTCTCCTAAACTTTTTGTGTTGCAACTTCTTGAAACTTGAATAAAGCGTCTAGTAGCCCTAATTATTTATGATGGGCAATTGATGTAGGCTGTGTGTTGTTCACCTGATTGCAGTCTCCAAAGCCAGTGAAGCCATGGACAGGAGTGAAAGATGCTGTGGAACAAGGACCATATTGTCCTCAAGGCATCATGAACTACACCACTGCCAAGATGTCCGAGGATTGCCTTTACCTAAATGTATATGTTCCCCAGGTGCGTAACTGTTTCAAATACATTTGTATAATGTTCACGAGCAGCATGAAAATGTATCATCTGTAGAGACTGCATGTACATTCTGACCACCGTGTGTATAACCAGCTCAAGTGACCCATTTTATTATTAGCTATATGCTAGGTCCGGCCACTTGAAATTCGAATTAAATGCTGACTATCAATAAATATTTAACATAGGGCGATGTGCGTGGTGTCATCAAGTAGCAATCGATAAATATTTAGCATAGGATGGTGTAATCGAATAAAAGAAACAATCAATAAATATGTAGCATATGAGGACAAAATAGAAGTAAATAATAACCAAACACTTACTTTGACTCACCTTCTCAAAGGGCTGCTGTAGAGGATGCTATTTGGTCAGTAGTGTGTCTGGTTTCGTGATATTAAATTTTTCTCCGGCTTTAAAGTCAACGAAACAATTATATGTTGAGAAAATAGTTCCTACCCTAGTAAACAGTTCTGGGAATGGCAGAAGTTGGGTACTTGGATGTACATGCATTTTACAGTCGGTGCCGTGTACATTAAGCTGCCTGCATGTATAGCCAGTAAGAAAGCTTGTATCAGTGTTGATTTTTTGGCAACGACAAGTGTTTCCTTCACAGAAGAACAATAACCACTCTCACCATATGCGTAGCACAAAACACTACCTGGTCTTTGGCTGAACTTACCACAGCTGGCCTAGGAGAAACCTCGTTTACAAAAGCGTCCTTTGACTTCCACGGTAGCTCCTTTATTCAGTGCAGTTTCCAGAATGTGCTCCGAGGTGTATGCGTTAACACGTTAGACTCGTACTCGGGAGGAGCCGGGTTTCATCCCCTGCTGTGGCCATCCTGATTTCCGTTTTCCATGGTTTCCCGAAATTGCCCCAGGTGAATGCTGGGATGGTTTCTTAACAAAGGTCATGGCCGGTCTCTTCTCCCAGCTCCTTTCATTGTGCCAAGTTTTCTCTCGCCGTCTCTAATGACTTTGCTGTCGACGAGAGATAAATCTCACTTACATTACCTTACCTTTGGTTTCATTCGAGTTATGGACAAAACACGTCGCACCAAGGTAATCGAACGAGTATCTTTCGCACATCTCGGTTTAGTTTATATATATATATATATATATATATATATATATATATATATATATATATATATATATATATATATATATATAAGACACACATTTGTAAGAATGAAATACTTTTTTCTATTGGTTGAATTTCTTTATGATGTCAGAGGGGATGATAGATTTCCTTTTTTTTTTTTTTTAAAGAAATTTGTGAAATGTGGGTTGGTTGTTGTGTATGGAGTGTCGTCAAGGGATCTTGTTTCTGTACTGATTTTTCGCTGAAATTATTTTGAACTGAGTATTTAAAGGGTCTTTTCATTTATAGGCCTGTACATAGCTTTACATCCATTGTGTTTGCTGTCCGTCAGCAAAGTTGTATGGCAGTGAAGTGAAAAAATAGTTTACTTAAATTAGTGTCTGTGGAAATTTAATTGGATCCGGTAAGAACAAGTACGTGTTGTAATAAAGACCTTGCCCTTAAACTGTTTCTTAAAATGCTTAGAAATACGATGCCCTGTTACATGTTGTAAAATGGGAATGTGTTATTTGTAAACAGTTTCATGTTTCACGACCATTTCTTATGCCTTAATTTAATGTATTACGTTTTGTAACTTAGCGATGGTGCATTCGTAGCACCAGTTTGCACAGCATACGTATAGCGTATGATTTTTATGGAGTGCTCAAAATTGTGTCTATAGATATTTTAATTATAGTTCCGTAACATCAAGACTGCTACGAAATATTGTTTATGTAGCGTTGTATGAAAATCTTAGAACAATCTCACGAAACATATTACATTAAATAAGCCCCACCTTTCCTTACACGAATAAAATAAACATAGTCTCATCACTCTTACTGTTAGCAAAGGTTGCAATGGCATTCGGGGTACGTATTATTATTTTGAAGTGAAATAACTTATATATAAATTATCTCCGTGTCAGTAATCCTTAAATGAACATTATTAACCCTTAAAAGTTACAATTTTACTGTTAACAAGGAAAACATTATTAATATTAAATACATAAACCTGCTACACTACTATTAGGGTATTTTAAACATTGCGCTGTTTGCAGTATTACTACTGTTAAAATACTGTGAATTATTTTGCTACTGCCAGGCGTGATTCGATGTACACAGACGTTCCAAAGTGAGCCCAATTTTTCCATAAAACATTTTATACTTCCTGAAGCTCCATTTTCTTGGTATCAATCTTGTCTTGACCATCTAAGATTAATTGCCTTGAACCAACTGGAATCGGCAGTTTATAGTGAAGTTTGGACCGTAGCTCAAAGACGTAGACTACAATGGTGATATGCCAGAAACCCTCGTCTGCTCTTCTTCAACACCACTGTTCAGATGTAAATACTGAAATCGATTAATTACCACTGACACAAATGTTGGAAATGTCCAAATTATTGTGTCCAAGTCCCTTTAATTTACAGGATGAATTGAAATCTATTATTTTGTTACTTTCGGTTTTATACAGCAATTTTAAATTCTGATTATGAGGAACACAATCAAGTCAGAAAAGGCTGGTATCCTTAGAGTTCAATGTTCGTAACGTCCTCTTAAGAAAACTACTGCCTCGTCTTCATTTAAGAAATCTTCCATGCAGTAGCGGCTGGTGAAATCAGATAATTGGTGTTCACAAATTGTCTCGAAAAATAATTAAGAAAGAAAATTTAAAACGGTTACAAATTTTTCCTACACACTGAATTTCGTGTTGTTTTACTAAATTTTCATGGTGCAGAACGTGCATTAAAATTTCATTACTAGCACTGAAAGTTGTTTCACGTTTCCCTTTATTTAATTTACGGGCAAATGTCAATATGGATCTCAAATAAGCAATATAATTTTCTACCTAGTTAAAATTTAATTGTAAGGTGTTCCTTTTCAGAAATTAAATAATAATTATTATTTTCTTTATTCGTAACGCCTGACGTTAAAATATTATTTTCTAGTAAGGTTATTGGCTAATATATTAAATATCTAGGGTGCAATATGTAAAAATAGTTTCTTTGATAATATACATTCATTACCTGCACTCGGTATTATTGACATTTGTTTTACATTTAAAATCACGGCGTCTACTCGCCAGTTTTGCTCAGGGCTCGTGTCACATTTTTTCTCAGAAAGTTCGTTTGACCTGGTAATAGATCAAGCGTAACTGCTGGCATCTAGCGAGGTGTTTTATAGTTGCGGAGATGTAACACTTGCTGTGCCAGTAGGTGCTGCCACCAGTACTTGAAATAAGTAATCGTTTCCGCGATAAACAGGCATGATCGCAGTCAGACCTGTGCACTTCTTCAATGTTAAAACTCCCAAAAGAGATGATGTCATTTTGTTGTGCGCATGCGCAGAGGCCCGGAAGGGAGGCCGAGAGAAGAGCACAGACCTGTTGTGCACAGTACAGTGTTGCAATATCGCAGCTCTACAGCATAAAATCTCCGTGCATTTGTGATCGGTTAAACGAACATTTTAAACTGTACTGGCGTTACAAAACACACAAGAAAGTTAAAAATATTTTACAAAAATGCTTCACAGAAAACTAGGCGTGCACGTACACTCGTGCACTTACATGCCGACTACTACTGCTTCTATGGCCCCCAAGAAGAGACTCGTGTATATGTGGTGTTAACTCCTTGATGACTCACTGGTGATTATCTACTTTTGGTTTGCATTAATCTTACTTCTATTATTTAATATTCAGTCATGAAGTGGTTTCTTTATTCTAAGTATTGCCACTTTTCGCTCTTATCCATTGTAAACAGCGTTAATTTGTGTGCTCTCTTTGTCTTTGTGACAACATGATAGTAAATAATGTTTCAGGAAATTCTGCTAATCTGTATATATTACTGGTACATACTCGTGACAGATATTTATAAGTCTCTTACTGAGATATGTACCACTGGCTAAATTACAGTGTATGTGTATCGCATTACAGTGGAGTATGTTTAGTGAGATCAAGGGTTCATGAATCTTCCCAGATTAGTAGTATTTAAATTTGAATTCCAGCATTGATATATTTGAGTTAAGTTCGTAATTTTAATTTTTCTTTATCATGCTCATCAAAGAGTTCGTATAACACTGTACTTTGAACCCAGTGTCCTCCGAAGTCTTTCGCAATTTCACCTACTTCGTAAGATCGTGCAAGAGGTGTTATTTAGTTTGTGCTAATTGTGCTGAGTGTATAGTTTACATATTTCTTCATTAATATGTAGTGTATCATTACTGTGTACCTTTCTAAATTAGTCTGGCAGATGCATAATTCTTCCTCCGGCGCCAGCAATGGGATGATTGACGATTTACGTTTGTTATACATTTAGGTCAATCAAATAAGGAACCAAAATCACGAAAGACCGCATTTCCAGATGTTTGATGACTGCTGTATTTCATAATTGTGCATAATTAAATACTGTGATGTTTTAAGGTACTTTTCGTCGTTCGGGTTTTGAACGCAAATCTTGAAACTGTCGCATTCTGCTCTTTACATCAATTCCTTACGAGATATCCAGGACTTGTCAGGATATATTTCACTATCCAAAATCATAATCACACACATTAATCCTATATGGGTTTTTAGTTGTAATATATCTTGTATGTGAACTCCCATAAAATATAGTATTTGTAATTTTTCACACATAATTCCATGTCCACGTTTGTCAGAGTTCTTACGGACAAGAATGTAATTATTTTCCTCACATCGATGCTATACTCTCCTGCCATATACAGGATATCGGTATAAAAGAAGTCCTCGTTCGTATAGCTTCGATACTTTGGTAAGTCACTGGACCTAAGACTGTTTTGTTTGTTTGCAAGGTGTTTACTGCTTATATGATGCGACCAGTAGCACTAATTAGGTCACCTGGAGTACCCAGGACAGGCAGAAGCAATGAAAGGAAACCTCTATCAGCATTTTATTGTTCTTGATCAGAATTTAATTTTCATCTGCAATGACGACCGAAGTTGCAGCTATATCCTGGTTTAAATTTTCTAAAGAGGCCCAGAAAATATTTCCTTATAAATCGGAAAACATAATACAAAATGGTAAACGCCTATTATGAGACAGTTAGGGACTAAATGAAAGTCTGTCTGCAATTTCCTTTCAACTTTGGAAACATTTCCTACATACCTGTAACTCTCTTTGGCTTTGTACTTTTCTTATACCAGCTGTATGCCCAATCCTTTCTTAACATTGGCTTTTGGCTTTCAGAACGTTGTAGCCTGTGGCTAATCATTTTCATATGTTGTTTACAACAATTTTACTGCAAATAAGTGATCGTACCACTATACCACGTGTATGTTTTGACCAGTGAATTAACACCAATGTCAATAAGTGCTAACATTTTATTTATTACGCTTCACCCCATTTTACAGTATGTTTTATACATTAAGCAATAACGTGTAAAATTAAGCTGTGAATCGTCACTTCCTCTGGGGATTTCATTCATTGGGTCTGCACTCTAAAATTATGACAAGTGATTTTACCCAGTATTTAAAAGTCCCCCAAAGAAATATTTTTCGAAATATAAAATTGGTCGTACAGACAATTTGCCGGTCTTTTATGTTCTTTGTTTTAAAACAATGTCGTTCCCAACATCCAAACACTGTAAGCATACCGCAGGAAACCATATTAATGTAAAATTAAAATATCAGCTTGTGATAGGTGACTGCAAGCTTGTATGTGAAAGGGTTGAAGGTGGTTAACTTTCGTCATATCTTACACTAATAAGAAGTATCTCACATTATTACTGAGAAAATGAAACTGTAAGGCCTACTTGCTGACAATGTAAAATTAAGTTGCACTATGAATTTGTGTCACTACTGTATTCAGAAACATGTCGTTTTCCTTGCGGTCCGACAGCATCATGGGTATATTTTTAAGAATATTAGATAACTATACCTGGAACGGGTTTTAAAGATGTTTTTCACTTCGGAGACTCTGTTATATTTCAGTAATATTACAGATGATACTATTTGAAACGCCACACTGGAACATTTCTGTAACATCTACCATAACACGTTATATAAATGAAGCACTGCAATGTTTCCATAAAATTACAGAAATATTACGTTTTTGTATGGGATGGGGTAGTAATGTGTTGTGAAAGATATGATGAATACTCTAAATCGACTATACTTTATAATATAGGGCAATATTTGCATATTGCAATAAAGATACTCAAAATATCGTCGTTAGCGAAGTGATATTACTGAATTGTGCACGACTGTGTTTAGGTGGCACCTTCAACTGTGTCAACCAAGGGAATGTCCGTGCTAGTGTGGATTCATGGTGGAGTCATGGCTGGTTCTGGAATCAGAGATCTATGCGGGCCTGATAACTTGATGAACCTGACTGCCATCTTAGTGACCCTCAACTACAGAGTGGGAGCTCTAGGTCAGTTCAGTTATGTTTGTTTCCACTTGAGTGATTAATGATGTATTATTGTAATGTTTAAATTAAATTTCTTTCCAAAAATAAAGACATTGTTTTACGTAAATAATAAAATTGAACGCAAGTAAACCTAATTTAATGGCTCTAATACCATAAATTAAAAAAAAAACTAGTAGTACCCCTATTATCAGATATTAGCTGAAGACTTCACTTAACTCGAATAAACAAAAGTTTTGGTAATACAGACTTTTTATAGATGAGTGAACACGGTCTAAGCCTCAATGCGGAAAAGCTGTTTGCTATAATTTGGTGCATGATCCTACCTGTCTCTACAGTAGTCACTCGCCGGACAGAGGAGAGGTCGCTATTATTCTCGCCCCTCGTAGGTTTATCTGTTCACTTAGTGCTAATGTGAACTGTCTACAGAGGGCAAACATAACCTCCACCAGTAAAATACAAAACCGAGGTTAAAATTGGGCCTTTCAAGAAGACAAAATTTTCTCGTAAATGCATATAAGGGCCACATTATTATTCAAAAATAAGTTTATGACCACTTTATTACATTTTAAAAACTTACATATTCTGGCAGTCATAAAATAATTTGTTTTCCCAAGTAGCAATATAATTTATGTATGGAACATTGTAAGGAATATCCTGTACTAAAGTTGCTGATCCAGGCGTGTCAAAGCTAGACTGAATAATTAATACAGTTTAGGGGATGTGCTACAGTGCTATGATGGTTTCTGATGCAGGTTACTTAAACATGGAGCACCCCGACATGACCAGCAACGCCGGTATGAAGGACCAGGTGGCAGCACTGCGCTGGGTCCAGAGGAACATCGCGCACTTCGGCGGGAACCCAGACAGCGTGACTGTGTTTGGCAACAGCGCCGGAGGCATGGGTGTAGAGCTGCTATTGCTGTCCAACATGACTAGAGGTGATGTAACTTGTAGCTACTCTTGGCTAGTTGTACATTGGGGTCACTTAGACTACGTGTTTGAGGCTAGCTCAACAGAGGTCAATATCTATAGGTCAATTATCTTGCAACAATGTACCAACTTGTTAACTTCAAAGTCGGTTGTATGAGCCTGTTGCATAACTCTTCAAGAATAACAGTTCCAGGTTAAAGAAGCTTCTACTCCAGCTCCACAACCGTCTCAGAAATAGTGTGTTCCCTCAATTTTGGAAAAATATCGCGCCTTAACAAATATGAGCAAATGGGACAGCAATAACAAAGCGGTCACAACCTATGAAGATCCCTGATTTCTTTCCAGTAAGAAGTAAAAACTTTGAAATGCTAATGAATAATAGTTTGATTGAAATTTGGCTGGAGAAAGGGTCATGAGTAATGTACAGTAGTACCTTGTCCAAACGGAGGTATTACATAATTTACACAATCTAATATAATGCAGCAAATACGGAATAACAGTGGCAACATAAGAGACAAATTTTGAACATATTATTTCCACAATGTCTTGAAATAAATGTACAAACTGAATATGAAATTAATAACGAAACTTTGTAAACTCTTATAAATATTTTCAGGGGTTGACCACGTGTCTCTAACCAAAACAGTATGACATGGTATGTCTGCAGAGTTTAATGCAAGGATATATTTTCTGGAACATTCTATTTTACATGTTTGTGGAGGCCAAGCAAACATTTAACTGTGCTGTTTTTTGAATGCCAGCGATGGGCTTGTGTAAGTCACTGCAAATGAATGAACATACTTGTATTCATTGGCAGCGTTCATAATGTCAAGTGTAAAAAAGAAGGCAAAGGAAGTTAGCTTACCTTTCTATTAAGTTAAACTAAAACAATAGTAATGAAGGGTAAACTATTATTACAGGTAATAATATAATGCCAGTCTGGTACAACAGGTGTCAGAACAATTATATCTGGTTGAGAAAGCTATACAAAGCTGTCCTGAAATGCACAAAGTCATATGCGGTACTGACATGTTAACAAATAGCTAAACTGATAAAATACCATGTTAAAGAATATTCTTCAGTTCTTGAAGGGCCACACTGCTGACAAAAATTAAGCCATACGAAACAGCATAACTCGTAGTCTTGGTGGGCATGCAGCTGGAAAATGTTCGCATAGGATACAGACGATAAGTTGTCGAGATCGCATGAACTGCAGATCAACAGCCAAGCAGTGGCAATTGCCAGGAAATGCTTGCAACTGCAATAACAATAGATACGAGCGTACAATAAATTCACAAAGTCTGTTTTAAATCTGTTTATTGAAGTGCTTCTGTATAAATAACATTCTTTTTTCCGTCTGCTGCATACATGAATGTATCGAAATGAACTATAATTCCAATTTCATTTCGAAATAAAAATTAAAAAAAAATAATTAAAATAAATAATTACAAGTTTTTTAATGTACGTTTCGGTACTTACTACTTCATATAATTAATAATGTTTATAAGTAATTAATATGTACTTATTTTAATATTAAAAGTGGTAAATTATAGTGACAACGTAATCATCTAAAAACCATTTTTCTGAAACAAAAACTTTGTAAAATTCTTAATGGCGCAAAATTATGTTAAGAGTAGTTAATGGTTGTATTAGAGACATTTTGGAAAATAACAGTTTTTCACTCCATATTTTTGGATAAGCTATTCCGTTCTGCCCTCTGCCTTGTTTTCCCTACCCCTTATACAGTATATAATACATTTCGATTCTTTTTTCCTTCCTTGTGGCAGACTTTGAAAAAAATATATTGATGTGATATATTTCGGGTGCTTATGTGAACATCTTCCTGAACCAAATAACACTTACATATCTCGATATATTTGGGTATATATAAAAAAGTGATCGAAAACACATTACACGTCTTTTCACCGACTAAATAATCGACTTTCAAAAAATTCAGAAATTGCCTAGTGTTCATTTTTATGGGTGTGCAGTTGAATACTAATTCATGACATTATTGGCGATTTATGGAAAAAATTTCACACAATTCATATTCCTAGGAGTCGAATTTCAATTGTGATGTGATGTTATTATAACAACACATATGTAACAGAAAGAAAATATGTGAAAGTGTTATATGTTTATTTTCTCAACGTGCAATAGCAACGAAATAAGAACATTATTGACTTTTAATTTCAATGCAAGCAAATATGAAATATCAAATTTAACAATTGCACAAATTAAGCAGCTAGAGAATTGGTTACATAATTGGGTCATTCAAATGGCGTTTCACAAATATTCATACGCCTCAAATTCGCTATCAATTTTACGTTAAATCAAAACTGAAGAGTACGTCACGTGAGTGGGCTCCATCCACAATTCGATAACTTCAAAAATACATGCATTGCAAACGGGGTATAGTTCCCAAAAAAAAAAAAAAAACAACAGTCTTAACAAAGTTAAACACACCAGCATGAGCACATCCAGTGCACGGTAAAGTCGGCCCAGCTCATGCTGGCGTTCAGAAGTCCAAAAATCATTGGAAGAAAACTGCTAAAACATTATAAATAAAAAACATTAAATTCCAGACTTAAATTTTCACAATGACGGTGCCTAAAGGGAATTTTGAAATCAATTACTAGGTTTAAGTAAAACAGTTACCCGTGACGGTGGCCGCCTCCACACATCACGCAGGGTTTAAGACCCCAACAGACTAAAACTGGAGCACACTTACATCGGCGTCTAGCGAACTGCTTCAAGTGAGAGTCGAAAACCAAGTAGGAACCTATAAGGCACACACACCCGTTCACTTGGCCAAAACTAGCGACTGCGCATGTGCGAGGAGGAGGGGGTAAAGGAGGGGGGACAGAGAACACACTCAACTATAAGCAAGGAGATAGGAAACATCGAGCGCTTGGCTACACTGAGACTCGGAATAGTTCATAAAGAGCGCCGCTGGCGCCGCCTATACAGCACTTAAGGAGGCACTTCGGTGCACAATAAACCCCTTATATGTTCTCACTTGTGTCCTGAGAGGGAATCCACCCTCAAAATTTAACGCATATGTGTCAAGCGGTTTGGGCTATGACATGATATGTCAGTCAGTGAACCCTTGTTGCATAGATATGACCTCTCAAATAGCAGCCTTGTCGCTGCATTCTTGATACAACGAATCATGCAAGACAGTTTCAGAGTAAGACAAATTTTAACATTTTAATTCATGGTGAGGTGCTCCTTGTTCAGAGAGTTGGGTGTTCTGCAACATTAAACATGTGGAATTAGTCTATAATGTGAGCTAGAAGAAACAAACTGTCATGATCATTAAAAGAACACTTACAAGTTACTTGGAAAAGTTTTCTTGTCATTGTGTATATCCGATCACTTTGGAGAACACTTTCAATAATTTCGGAATCTCTACATCCTTGCATATGGTATGGGTGAATGAAATTATTCGGCATAGCAAATGGGCATGTTACAATGACAGAGAGGAAAGCGGTGTAATAGTTGCAACTTTTATTTCACTGTACTATTTTTATAAAAATAATTATTAGTTACATTTAATTGGAAAATATTTATTTGATTAATCGTGAGTTCTTGTACGAAAATTGTTACTCCTACTGAAGGACAAAATCTACACTTGTATGTTACGTCAGAAGTAAGTCAGTAGGTAAGATGTGATGCAGTGATTTTGCAGGTCTGTTCCACCGCGCCATCTCTGAGAGTGGGTCTGCACTTACCATAGGCATCAAACCTTACTACAATACCACCAAGGGAGCCTTCAAGCTAGGAGAAGTACTGGGCCACAACGCGACAGACGCTGACGACCTGGTCAAGTTCCTCCGCTCCGTCACTGTTGAGGACATCGTGAAGGCCCAGTCTTCGGCAGACATGTTAACGGTAACTTCATTCCCTCGCCTATAAATTGCAGCCAATTTGAATACTAACGCTGCAGCATTACCAAATACTTCCCTCTATAATAATGAAAAAGTTTGCTGTTTTTTTTTACATTACAGCTAAAATGTGACTTGAACATTCATATTGTGTGGTAAGGGTTGACCAATTAGTAGTATTCTTGGTTACAAACATTCATTGAAAGTAGTTCAAGTCTGTAAAGTGTCTCCTTTTCCTTTGGACATGGTTTTAGCACCCAACACTTTCTTTTTAGCGAGTCCTTGCGGGAACTGTTAGTAGAGTTATTATAAAGTTACACGTTATTTCTCCTCATACAGTAAAATCTACACGTAGTTCTGTACACTTTTAGGTATTAGAATTCAAAACATATTCAACAGAAATTGATCTATAGGAGAGATTCTCAAGTCATGTACCATTCATTTTGAGTAAGTATTTTGGTTTTGGAAAACATGTCTACTAATTCGTATGTATGTCCAACGACACAGTTCACAGATTGTCTCAGACTTAGAGGTTGACTTGAAAGGCACACGAGTTGAGACGTTCATAATCACCATCAAGTAAAACACACATAAGTTACGTACTTATAAATTGAAACATTTGGATTGAAATGTACGAGCAGGCCTACTCATCAGGGGAAGAATACAGCAACAGAGAAACGCTAATTGAAAAAAAAAAATGGCAGCCTTGATCATACTTGCCAGCAAACTTTGTTTCCATAGACTCATTTAAGGTTATACTTTATAAATATAACAAGTAATATGTTATGTTGTCTAGTATGGTATCAATTTTCCAACAATCGATGCCAAGATTCAGGAAGGGCGTGAAGTGTTCCTGACAGATGTCCCAGAAAAGCTGCTACGAGAAGGCAAAAGTCATCCAGTTCCCTACATAACTGGAGCCAATTCTGAAGAAATGAAGATGAATGAAGAAGGTGAGCTTTTGAATTGTTATTTTACAGCGTTTGTAGGCAATGCGTGACTAGGTCTTACATATCAGTGATTATTTACGAGTTGGTAAGATAATAGTACTGAATTATTTAAGACCAATAAACACTATTACAAAAAATTTCATTAGATTTGACGTTATGTAAAAGCAAAACAAGCACATAAATACAAATTAGATTTGGTGATTTATCAGGTGTTTGCACAAAAAGGATATATTTCTTTTGAAGAGCTCATATTTAATAAGCTTTTAATTTTAACAATGTTTGAAATATTGCGTAATGATTAAGTTTATGAGTTTAACTTTCAAACTGAGGACATATTACGTTACATAAGTGCCAAAACCTAGGTTAAGTGGTAATATTTATATATAATTTTCGAGCATTATATCATGTGGGAAACTCAGTAAAATGGTGAAGTAATTTAGTGTCAAAATAGTTCTCATTCTGCCTCCTGTGTGTGTGCAAGTAAAAATAAAAGAAATCTGCAGGCATTTACAAATTGTAAGACAGCCAAACACATTGATAGTTTTTAACTGCCATGAAGCATATCTAACTGACATGAATTTTGCCTTCATTTAAACGGTAACTTCACTTATGAAGTTAAATAATTTTTAATTTATATTAAATTAAGTACTTCATCATGAAAACAGCTTTATTATCATTACTTACTTGCTTAGTTGTAGGCTGCTATAATACTGTTGACAAATTTTTTTCTAGTCTGAATGTATTAGGGATGGTTACAGAATTGTGACGGAAATCTTAAAGTAAAGGTGAAACTAAGGAGAACTGAAGTAAAATCTGAGAATTTTTCGTTATTGTACAGTCTGTCATGTCTCAGTTTAGGTTAAGTGTTACCACACTATTGCCGAGAAAAATAATTTCTCTTCAAGCACCAACATTTGAATGTAGCTAGAAAGTATATTATTTTCTATTTGTAATGCACAAAACTTACATGACGTCGAAGTAATAATTTTTATTTATTGGTTCGAATAATGTAAAATTGAAAAAAATCAACATGAAAATGATTTTGTTTATAAAATGATCTCGTAAACATGTTTTTTAAACAAAATCTCCATTTATATCACGATATTGGTAGCTTGTAAAATTGTACAGCGAATATAAATTATCTCATACATACCAGTGTGGTCTGCCCTTTATATCAATTGTATGATCTACCTCTAAAATATCACCAATATAAATATCACAATGAGAATATTATTGTTCCCTGTGTGGCATTCCAGCCTCTATTTACAGCTGCCATGATTGATACTACAGCTTGAGAAAATCTTAAGGTATGTCTGACGTCTTCGTAAGAAAGTCTCAGATTTTGCTTAGATTTCACTCACTTATCGTCTCTCCAATGAAAATTCTTCCCATTTTACTAAGGGAGGCATAAGATTTAATCAGTACGATTGTGCAGTCGATCCTTAGTACGTAATCATATTCACTTGTCTTGGTTGATAACTACAATTAATAAGATATAAACAAAATGAAACATATGCATGTTGCCAACATAATCGATAAAGTTAGAGCCAAGGCCTTGAACAATCGATTCTTGTTCACTCAACAGAATACAAAATGATTCGATATTCAAGAAATTTTCAACTGGATTGGTTTAGATTCACAAACTTTTAGTGAAAGTTAAAAAAAATTTTAAGCGTAACCGCCTAAACCGTAAAGCACTGTGCGGTTTTTAAAACTGTAATAACTCTTCACATGATACTTTATCGAAGGATATATATTAAAAAATTTTCTGGCCTGTGAGGTTGCCGCACACGTCTGCGCGGGAAGTAATTATATAAAGTTTGCTGCACAAAGCGAGTGTCTTGTTTACAGTAAATGAAACATAAATACTGTGTTTCATGAAAAATAGTTGTGTAAAAAAACATACAGTAAAATAAGGTGCATAGGGACGTTGGGGTAACAGGGACAAAATTTATAACTAAAAGATCCAGTACGCGGTCTTAAGACCCGAGTTTTAACCATTAGAACCCTCCCTAGTCGGGCTGCGTTTGTGTGTGCGAGGCATTATCACCTCGCCGCGCTAGCCACTCAGATGGCGTGCAGTGCTTCACTGTTATCCTTTTTCCTATGTGACTTTAAGCGGTGACATCATTATTTTATTTGCGGGTAAAATAGTTCAAAGTCAAACGCTTCTTTCTATAGCTGTGTTTTTCGAATTCGGTTATAATTTTTGCAGATAGGGCAGAATGGAAAACACATTTTTGGCCATTTTGAGTGGCCCGAAAATGAGGGTTATAATATATGTGTAGAATTTTAAAAACCATAGCGACATAGTTTTGAAGTGTGTGTTCTTTAAGTAGACATAGAAATGTAATTAAAGTTAAATAGTTTCTTAAAAAAGAATAAATATAACTCGCTGCAACGCATTTGAAGCGCAGGTAGTGAAATTCCTTCGTCTCCTAAAAAGAATTCTGAAAATAATGACAATTTACTTAATTTGTGGCGATATTTAAAAAGGCAAAATACATTGTTGTGTGTTTTAAATCTTTTATCATAGCCCATAATATCTCATTTCGGTGTAAATTATTTCATTCTAGTAAGACACTTGGTTTTTGTTATACCTATGTTCCCGTAATATGCAAATTCTGACTTTGACACGCCGCTATGGGAAAATTATGAGAGCTAAAAATCTTCACTACCAAAAATGTAGTCGTAAGTAACGTCTATAAAACGAACAATATGCCGTGCAAATAAAAAATATGAATTTTTCCCACGTGAACACCCTTAAGTTTGGAAAGTTAATAATTTTACAAAGAGTAATTGTATTCAAATATAATTTGATTTAAGTTAAAGGTCTAAGTTAAGAATATGTTTCTAATTTTGTCCCTATTCATCACATTTTACTGTACTTAGTTCTTAAATAATGTATTTGTAGAAGTATGATCGCTCCTTTTAATTGACAGTTGTTAATATCGTTATTTAAAAAGTTTTCACTTACAATGTGTGTTTATTATACTACTATCTAAATTATAAAATTAACTTGTGTTTATGTATTCACTTTCTTCGCTGAATTAATTTGAATACATCTAACCTCTTTAGGCAGTTTATCTCACCGCTTTCGGCATTTTTGCTCGCCGCTTTTTACATATTTTGTACGTTGAAAATTTCATCTCCTTATTAATTGCCTGAGTTTTTATTTTAGCTACCAATGTTATCAATGTGATTTACTTACTCTGTTAGCTTTCAAAGTTATACTAATTCTCGTTTATTGGCACAGAGAATCATTAAACACATTACAGTTTTTTAAAAGTGATGCAGATATCCTGGCACATTAAAAGTAGTTACCTATAGGAGATGATGCGTGCAACAAATAACAAATTCAAAACAGTCTTACTTGGCGTTGAGAGGAAAACCAAAATAGGCCTACAATATGAGTACGTATACAACTTGTTAGCAGAGCAGCAGTTGCCGATTGTTAGGAAATTCTTTCTTGGAATAAAAGCAAAGGATTAAGTGAAATATGGTACAATGTGTTCGCATAACAGCTTGCTCTACCATTCCATATTATTGGCGACGTGTCTTCTGCAGTTTGATGTACAATATGAGGATATGTCCAACTTTCTGATGAATATTTTAATTTCAGCTGACACGTGTCCTCACAAATGGTGACTGTATACACAGCAACATCAAGTGTAAGCATACTACAGTAGTATACTTACTTTTCAAAACCATCCATACAAACCTGCATTTTCCTTTTCGTAATTTGTAAGGGAGACGTCTTCCACAGTCACTCTTGCAGAATGGAAGTATTCACAACTGACAGTAAATTGTTCGTGACGAGAGATAAGGTTGCAAAGTGTCGTTGGATGTGAGCGACTACCTACGCACTACTCGACCACGACAACAATTCCCGCGGGAAAAATGCGAACTACTGCTGAGTTGTCCTTGACGACAGCGCGCAACTGGTGTGGCGCACCATAATACTGAGGCACAGGCAGCTGGCTCGGTTTTAGTCGCACTACGTCTCCACTGACCGTGTGCCATGAACTCATGTCAGGTGCAGTACATTTCCCCTCCCTGTGACGTGTCTACCTACTACTAGTGCCACGATTCTTCCCCTCACGGGAGGACTAGTTGGCGTGGTCGAGTAGTACAGCTTCTATTTGTTCGTCAAACTCCGAGAGGTGCTGCTGGCCTAGTAACAGTTGCGCATGTGTGTGTTTTAATAGCTTCGAACAAGCAAAATGAATGAAAAGATTTTAATCAGCACTTAACAGTGGAGTTTTCAGCGCTGGTGAGTAGGCAATTGGAGATTCCTGAGAAAACTCACTAACAGCATCATTCGGTATGATGCGCATACGAAAATTCGGGACGACCCCGCAAGGAATCGATAATCTCTGTGCAAGGTGAACGCCCTACCCACTCTGCTAACTGCAGCCCTAAGCAAACAAGATGAATACGCAACAAGAACCTAGTATGGTTGGGCTTCTGGGTGAGTAACTGTAAAAGTGAAATTTGCCTTACTTTGCAATACAGTGTAGAATGCATGTTATAATTGTTTTACTCTGCATAGTTTGAAACATTTAAATCACCGAAAAGTGTTATACACTATACAACTGACATGTTCTGCCAATTTTAATATTTCTTTAATTTTCAAGATAAAAAACCTCAATTTAGACTAATTTTATCAATTAGAAAATATTAACAACTTAAAAACAAAAAGCAAGCCCACAATTAGGTCAAAATAACACATTTAAAAAACAACATGAATTAGTGCAATATGCTTGTACAATAAATGGTAAATATTTGTACACTGGTTAAACTGGCATTTTTTTCCCGCAATAATGCAACACTAAAGTGTATTGAAATTAGTTTTCTAATAAATTGATTTACTTGCAGGTCTGACACAGGCGACACTGGACTCATACAACAAAGATCCAGAGCAGTTTATACCTACAAATTTGAATATTAAAAAAGGGACAACGGAGTCTCTGAAGTTGGCAGCCCAGATCAAAAACTTCTATTTTGGAAACAAGACTGTCAGTTTTGAAACGCTGCCAGAACTAATCAACGTGAGTATAACATTGTTAGGTAAGACATAGTTTATTTAATACTGTATGTACCTTTCATTTACATAAAGGTAACCCTGGTTACCTTTTCAAAAGATAATCATTGTTTACTGTGTACATCCGAAGAACATTTTTTAGTGAATTGGATGTTCCTTGGTCACATTTTAAACGAAGAGAAAACAATTATTGCATGTTATAAAATTTATCAAATTATTTGTTTGCAAAACACATTCCCGTTTGTATCGGTAGAAATCACAAAATTATTCTTATTGTCGTTATAGAACAAGAAAGACGTTTATGTTTAGTTTTTACAATAACGTTGTCTATATTTTGTAAAAGTTACGCTCATCAGCACAAAAAAATTACCAGTGGAAGCTTATCATACAGTACAGTCCATTCCACAAGCATATGTGCACGTATGAGTCAGCATTGTTCTGTGTGGTACTTTATGAATCACCATTTGGATGTCTAGCAGTTTCTGGGCTGTCAGAACTATTTCACCCTTACTTGCACCTATACGTGGCTAAGCACAGGACCATAATGGAACAAAATGTATTTAGTTCGAGATACAACACTAGTACAAATATGCAGGTGTTCGTGGGAAAAGACGACTGTAACACGGTTGTTGTGTGACATTGCAGAGTTGCATGAAATATTTTCCGCAATGTTCAATGCATCACCAGACGCTGTCATTGGCGTACTGTTGTGAACCTTATAAATGGCTTACACTAGGGGCTTCGCTACAGAAGAGATTTATAGGGATGAATGAATAAGTGAATAAGATCGGTTCTACAAGTTTATATAAAATTAAATATAAAGCCTACATTATCATTAGCTCGGAGGGGAGCGGTGTTTACAGAGTGGATAATAATAAATTGAATACAATGTATTAACTACAGGCCTAATCGGAGATGACGTTCCTACCTTGTTCATGATGCCGAAGGCTGTGTAGTTGTAGTCGACTAGCGGCAAGCGACCTTCTCCTTTGCACGGCGAGCGGTTGGCGGCCCATCGTGTCTTCTATGAGACCATAATCAGACAGCCTTAGTTTGGCTCACAACCTTGCCCTATATTGTCGTCCAGTAGGCCTTCTTTTCACTGTGGTTGGTAAAGGAGAGGGTGTTGGAACGCCGACCTACTTGCTTGTTTACGTTTCGGCCACGGCGGCGGCGGCACTCAGAACAGTACCCTTCCTCCTTGCGACCTCTACAGCAAAGCTCTTTACGTAAGTAGTAAGGCTAACAATTGCCCAGTACCATGCTTTGCATTGCTAGGCATATATATATATATATATATATATATATATATATATATATATATATATATATATATATATGTATATGTATGTATATGGCGTTTCTTAACTTGTGTTACAAAATTTAAGGGGTGATTCCTTCGAAAATGAGGTTTAGTAAGTGACTTGAAAAAATGAAAACAAGACGTAAGTACATTTTGTTTATCTATATTTTTGTTGTTGGCAGATTCTGTCTGACAACTCCATGATCTACCCTATCCACAGAAGTGCTATGCTGCACATCCACTATGGATCCTCCCCTCTTTACACCTACTTGTTCACCTATGATGGTACACTTCGTCTCAACCAGGGAAACTATACAGTAAAAGGTACGTTTACTTGAAGGGGGCTGTTGTTGCAACTGTTGCTGTCTTAATTATTTAATTTGCACGGAGTGCCTTGTGTTTCGGTGGCGCTTGCGACGTCAGGAAGATTTATAAACTGACCAAAATCATCGGCGGCGGGTACGGCGACGATCGGTATCCCCTTTTCCTTGTTCCATGTAGTGTGTTCTTTGCCTCCCCTTTCCTTTCCTCGACGCATGCGCGGCGATGAGCCCTGGCCAGGCTAATGGTCGTGTGTGCTAGAGGTCTCTTCCCTATCAGCTCTGTTCGGAGACAGTTCACCTGGACACACACATGTAAGTTAACTCCATAGGTATGTTTAGCAGGGACTTGCTCCCCACGGGGTGTGGAGGCGGCCACCGTCATGTATGGTAATTGATATTGCACTTTTTTAGCTTTGTCCTAATTGCTGTTTAGGCTCCGCCATCGAAATTATGTCCGATTTAAGTATTTTTATATTTAGTGGATTTTGTAACCGAAACACCGTCGTGACATGAGCAGTGTTGACATTTTGGTACACGAGGTGTACTTATGCCGTGACGAGTGGCTCTGAATTTGAATCATGTTTTCTGTAATTTCTCTATGCTGACTTTTGGAGACGTAGTTCACTGGAGTTTGCTTACATGCGTTGCGAAGCTGCATTTAGGCATCGAATATTAATTGGTTTAATGGCACTGTGCCTTCAAGTATGCCTTCTTCAGAAGGTTTCATTCCTTAAAAAAAAAGAAGTCCAAAATTGTGAACAATGTTACCGTTTCAATGTTGAGCGCTAATTTTTGTGTATTGGATTATAAGGTTATTGAAACGGCTGATTGCCGACATTTAGCGCTTTCATTTAATTATTTTGTACATTGTAATCCCATATTTCAGCGACATTGTCGTCTAAATTTGTAATTCTGCATACCTTAACGTGTCATGTTAATAAATGTCTTGTTAATGAATTTCTGACACTAATTTGTTCATTTTATAACTTTAATTTCTATTTTATTTTTTACCCTAGTTTCTTCATATGATATAACTCGCTAGGTAAGACTGCAAATTTTCTCACATTTATATAAGTTTTATAGTAGATAAAGTTTGTTAGTTGGCATCACTCATTCGGTTACACATTACTACAAAATAAAGTACATTATTAATAGTTTACAATAATTGCAGATTAAGCATTCTTACACTAGTATTGTTACAAAGTATTAAATCACTCATATCAAGGAATTTTCACAGGACCAGGCCATGGTGATGATGTGACATACTTATTCTACGTAAGCTATGTGCCTTACAGTCCTAACAGCGACGACATGGCAGTCATACGACACTTCACCAATATGTGGGTGGACTTTGCTGAACAAGGGTACGTACTCTCCCGATAATATATGTACCTGTACATACTTTTATTTAACTCCACGTATTTTGGATGGGATACCGTAAATGTTGCATTAATCTACACATTACTGTCGAGGAAGAAACAGGCCAGAATATTGAAAATAACTGGCACGCCGTAGTGGAAGAGGCAGATAAATTACAAACAATTTTAAGAGCCATATAAGGCTGGCGCGTGAACTATTTGGCAGTTCGTCAGGAGAAAGTTTTTAAGAGATACTGATGAACGTTCATTTAATATCTTTATCAATAAAATAATAATACATTCCCTTTTTCTTTTCCAGTTATCATGCTTGGAAGCGTGGTTTCGGAGTATCTCAAAACAGCTAAAAATACCAACTGGAATCGTGAAACCAAGTAAGACAAGCATGCTTTGCATTGCTAGTCTGGACATTATCACTCCCCTGTGTCCGTGTACCTCAAACGTGGAATCTAGTACCATCTGTTAAGCACTCCTAAATGCACACAGTTTCACTTTCTGAGTGTTAGAACTGCCTGCGAGTGCTGTGCACATAAATTTCTTCTGAATTAGTTTTAAGGTAGCTGTCTCTATTAACAACAATGTGTCAGGCATATACCTCATTAAAAGCTATCTTGTCTCCAGTCACAGTCAACCACTGTTCATTGACAACTTCATCTCATTGCAAGAGTGTCATAAGTGATTGTGTCCCTTAAGACAACCTTCGTGAATCTACAGACGAGAAACCGAAAGAGGTTGTGCGACAATAACACGTTGGACTGTCATTCGGTAGGACCCGGGTTAATTCTCGGCTTTGGTTAGGCCTATCCTGAGTTTGTTTTTCGTTGTTTCCAGAACGCTGGGGTTTATCCTTAACAAAGGCCATGGCCGTCTCCTCTCCCAGTTCCTGTTTTTCTGTACACTTGCGAGTAACCTTTTTATAATTGCATAACTATTTGCAAGACGTGTGGCCAACCTATCTTACATATGACAAGTGGAAAAGTCACATGTATACTTTCATTTTTCGATTATTAATGCATGAGTGATTTTTACTAAAGGTGCTCAAAATGCTTAAGTGTTTAATCTAATTACAGACTTATTGAATATACATAACATATAGAAATTTTAAGTTACAGGAGTAAAATTATTGGTTCCTGCTTAAATGTTTATCTGCATGTAGAATTTTTTCACAGGTTACATGATAAATCTTATAATACAGTTCTACGGTATACGATGTTTACTGTTAAAGACTGTTGTAGTATCTTATTTTGTGCAGGAAAGCTGTTTGGGGCGTTGATACTGTGAAACTTTGGTGAACATTATGGTGGTCACAAGTGGACAAAGTTTCTGAATGAGAGAATAATAACTAGGATGCTGTATTTGTGTGTTTCTCAGAGACCCGAGCGTGCATGAGTCAGTGAAGTGGACTCCGGCCACTAAAGCCAACCACACCTACCTACAGATAGACGTAGAACTTAGTCTGGGCCAGGACATGCTGAAGGAGCGTATGGCCTTCTGGGACAATGTGTACGACACATACAGGAAATAAACAACACAAAGTTATTGATTTGGCACAACTTAACATTTTTAGTAGGATTGCTTGCTAAAGTATTTTTTTTGCGTTGAGGGTTAATATTTACCTTTAATCATTTTGAAAATTTTATGTTTTGAATTCCTCTGATACTGTTTAGAACGTCCGGGCATTAACGACCAAATTTAGTGCAATACAGCAATGGTACATTGTGGATCTCGGCAAATGCAATATTGTTTTTTTTTCACGTCTTTTATTTCAATACTGTGCACATAAACAGGATAAAATACGTTTTGTAGCATCTACTGTTAATCATTAAGAATAAGTAATCCAAACTTATTCTGTTCCATGAATGGCATGCCATGTAAACGACAAACAATTTTTTCTACTAACTTTTCTGAAGTGAATGTCCACAAGCATATATACGGGGATTAGTCTCATCATAAACACACTTTTGAGATTGCAGAATATTTCTGAATAAGATGTCCCCGTAGAAAGTAGTCCAACATTTTGTTTTTAAATACCGCAAAATTTCAACTTTTGTGGGTTTATTACCGTTACTTTTTTTATTCTTGTTTTCGTTGCCAATATTTCCTGTAAGCGTAAGTCGTGGAACTAGTCGGTTCTTGTTCCAAACACCCGTTAGTGTACAAAAACCAATGCATATTATATTGTTAATTTCCTGTGTTAAACATGTGCCATAATTGCGTTCACTTCAGTATCACTGTCCAAATCAAAGGTGATAAGAGCAGCGCTCTGCACCAAGATACAACGTGCCATGTCCTGATGCAGTTACCTCACGGCATGCCACGACAGGAGTGCTGGTCATCAGAGACGCACTCAGTTTTTCTGTGTGGTGACAAACCGTATTTTACTGATGGTCACTTCTACATTGGGAAGCAGCTAATGCAAACAAGGTTGACCGACAACCTGTGGAACACAGTCCTTTATTGAAACCAAACTGTGTTGGTGTAGGGAAGGAAAGTTAAACTTTGATGGGAAAATGTACTCGGGCAAGCGAAGACCAAATGAGACTCTGAATTTCTCTGCATCACGTTACAGCAGAAAATTGTTATATACGTTAAGTAAATTAAAAAAAATTATTTGCCTACTCCGCCCGATTTTTCTGAACATTAATTTTGAGTAACATCATGCCGTACCATATATTTTTTTATAAAAAGGAATTTGTTCGTCAAGAACAGAGCAGTATTAATGAAATATTTGATACTTTATTTGGAATGAGACTACACAGTGGTGCAAAGTTGCCCACCCGGTACAAAGTTGCATCAAATGACTATAGTTCGTAGCCGATACTTTCTAAAACACTGTTAAATTTTTTTTTTCATTTGTTGAGCCTTTGGCGATACATTTTTACACTACCATATTTTTCTTCTATATTCATTACTGTAAGTATTTAATTTTAATATAAACACTAAAAATATTTACAAATTTTAATTTATGAATACAAGGACGATATTTAATTTGAGATATAGGTGAAATACTGAAATTCCAATGAAACTTTTTTTACAGAACATTCTTAATTATATTTCCACTTGGTAGCATTGGAGTGACTGTTGAAGATGATGGCTACAGTAGAGTAAAGCGGTATTTAAAGAGATTAATAAATTTAACACAAATGTTTTGTTACCTAATATGTGTAAACAGTGTTAATATAATAACATCATAAACATTAACTGTATGCTGTAGGTATTTTACATTTTAAGTTTCAAGATGTTGAGTTTCTACAACGCAAGAAATGTTTGGCATTACATTGTTTGTGTTGTTTACATAGTACGTTCTCAGGGACTGCATACTGCTCACTCCTCAGGTAATAAAGAATAAGAATACTTGACGATGGGGAGAGGTTTCTTACATAGGGAAGGTTTGTTGTTCAATTATTTTTTCAAGTTAGCATGGATTAAACAGAGGATTTAATTTTTATATTTCATAAAGTCATCAGTAAGTACGTATCAAAACTTAAAATATTCAATGAGAACATAAAATAAATATTCTGCCTCCATAGTAGCATAAAAAGTGTATGGCATAAAACGTACCTCACGTTAGTGATGTATTGTAGCAAAGCAATGCTGTCAGCTGTGCATAAGTCATGCCTCAGTTTGACCCATCACAGCTGACCGTTTACCAAAAGCGTTAATATCATGATCTTTCATTTTTATCGAACAATTGCAAATAACTGAAATACATTTTAACCAAATGCTATGAAAAAATATGAGACTGGATACAGTCATACGATACACAATTTTACCAGATAATTTTTTTTTAATATGCTAGAAAATGATAGAAAAAATATTTTGCTTCATTTTCGCTTATGTTGACAACAAAGTATGTGATATTTCAGGGAGAAAAATCTAAAAATCCGTTTGGTGTATTGCAACAGAAAAATGAAGATACAGAGTTGATATATAAGTGTTAAAACTGCCAGAATGAATTTTTGATATAAGTAGTAATTTGCGTTAAAAATAATTTCGAAACCACTGCAAAATTTGAGAGCGAGGCCTTAAAAGTAAATACTGGACAGCTGTATACCAATAGCGTTGGTTAGCAAGTGAATACTTTTGTATAATTTCTTACAGAACTTCTAGAAATTCCCAGCGACAAGGTTAAAGCCTGCTTATAAGTTGCAGCATTGTACAGAACAATTTAAAAACATTTTTTTTTAAATGTTATTTAATATGAATTATCTGTAATAATGTAGCTGAGTAATATATGGGGTAAGAGTATACATTTTTGCGAGTCCTATAAAGCTGTTTCAATATACCGCTGCTAAAGCTGTTATTTTATCAATTTGTTTACTTTCTGTAATCGCAGACGATATTGAAAAGTACATGTACGCTTTAATAAATGTTAATTTTATAAATCATTACTCAAATAACTACTGCTTTTTTACGAACCGGCAGAGAAAACATTTCTAGGATGTTGTTAGGATTTACCTCAATTAGATACACTGAGTTAAAAAAAAAAAAATACAAAGTACATTAGCGATGCAAAACTGTAGTGATTTATAACTAAGTTTTTGGGAATACTTCTGAAGCTATAGAAAGTACCATGTTACTTTTAAATAAGATATATACATCCAGCCCTTTGCTTTCATACATTCAATTTCTATGTTACGGATTTTTGTAGATCAGGCATTAGTTACGGTAAGTATTTACATACTGGGTATTCATACATTTTAACTTATTTTAAAAAATTCAAAAATGGTTTTTAACCTGTCCACACTACCAAATACATGTGATTTTCTGAATACAAACCACAATTTTAAAGCCCTCAGTGAAGGTCAATAATTTATTATCTATGTATTTATTAAAACAATGAGCCTGGCGTATCTCAGTAAAATTAAGTCAACTTGACTGGGGACTTTTAAACTGTTTGTTGCCAGAGGACAATTTTTTTATATTTTATAACGGAACCCTACGTATAACGTTCCAGTGTACCCAGAGGCATGCCAACGGAATGCTCACAAAATACATCTGGGAATAATCTTCCCAAAACTGTTGAGCAGAACTCATATAGTCCAGAAATCTCGCGGTAACTCTCTGTCTCGGAGTTACGAGAATCGTGAATAGGTAGTGAGTAGGTAAAAGAATTCCCCAGGTCACGATATTTACTGTCACCAGAGTGTTTGCGAAACTCGAGGCAGGCGTGCAGCTGGCTGATGCGACAAGACACGAAGAGAAACGTGAGCCATTCAGCATACGTTGCTGTCCTATCATCCTGCTGCCGGCGATCTCAAATGAAGTAGCTCGCACAATAGTCGCGGCTCGCAACAGCACAATACTGAACATAAGTATTTTTCGACACTCGCCATTGCGGGCGAATGTTGCCGTATTGCAGGAAATCCCATAATAAAACAAAAAACCAAGGAAGAAAAGCCGGTTAGCTCTAGTCAGCTGACATAAAACATACAGATAATTACTGTAAGGAATTCAGTCACATCCCAGAAGATGGCATTAACGACAAGAACAGATATAAACAACACAATATTAATTCCTAAGTGGAATATAGTCGACTGGAGAAGAACGACAAAAAAGCAACAAATGGCAGACGAAAAAACAATAAAAACCAACAAAAAATTGGGTGTGCGAAAAAGGCACCAAATGGATGAACAACAACATAAATAACGAGAGACGCGAATAGATTTGATCCCAGACAAAAACAGACGGAAAATTGAAGGCTTCTCAAGACTAAAACAGATGCATTTGTTTTGCTCAGTTTTAATTAATTTTGTGTCGTTTATGTATGTTCTTGTCCTTGTGCCGTCTTCTGGGATATGACTTAATTTACTTTCAGGAATTGTCTGTATGTTTTACGTTTGTCGACTACAGCTTACTGGCTTATCTTCCTTTGTTTTTTTTTGTTTGATTTTCTGCAATACGGCAACATTCGCCCACAATGGCGTATATTCAAAAAAAACTTTTATGTTCATAATACGAACCCATTGCAAGAATCGTTCAAATATCACAGTACATTACTGGACATACTGTATTAATAAAAGGAGAATTTTACTGTCTGCTTGACCTTTAATATAGTCAAAGGACACTCTTCTAATGCTTTCTGGTTGTGAAATATCTGTTTTTCTCAACTGATGATCATTTTTCATTATAGGAGACAACGCAAGACAAAAGCAATGTGCCAACAAGTTTTGGTGTGTGAATTTTATACCGGGAAAAATCTTGAGAGTTTTTGTGAGTTTATTGGCTGCTTTTCCTGTTCGGCATTTCAAGAAGAAGTAAATGTTACAAACTTATAATATTATAAACTTTTTATTACTCAAGCTTGTTAATTTTGATGTTTAACTAAACTTTTAAATTGTGTTTTACAGTTTTTCGCGTGTACTTCTCAATATGTTTCTATACTTTACACTTAAATTATTCATGCCTACATTACAGACTTCGAAAAATAGAGCAAAACAATGTTTTACTTCTTGGTTCCTAAATTCGCAACACTAATGATGCACTTTCTGGTCTGGTCTATTTTTATCTTACGCCACTAATTAATCAATTTTCCTTAGCGAAAAAGATTAAGTTTTCCATTTTTGTAACCAGGACTAATGCTTCATCAAGTAAGAAGTAAACTAATTAGAAATTAATTGTCGGTATGTGCGATTTGTAGGAAAATTATAAAATTATTTAATTCTGTACGCAATACTCTATGAAAATATGGGGGGAAACGTATAGAAATTTTTTATCAAAAAACATTGCGGATTTTCTCTTCGTGAAAGAAATAATTTGATATTTACATATAATCACAATCTAGTGTTGAAGAGTAAAGTGTCTTCAGATTGTTATGAGACGTATTGTGTATGTGTACAGAATTTCTATTCAAAATACAGTTTCAAAAACATCGTTAAATAGTAAAGGTAATACTTTTAAGGCATACGATACTGGATGTCATTGAGTTATCCTTACTATTTAATAGTAATAGTTTTTAAAATATACGAACTATACTAATAACAAACAGTTTTCGTATTGTAACAAGATAACTGATACTGTAAAACGGAGTGGTTAGAAACACCGGAGTGAATATAAACGACATTAGAAATAAACTCATAACTTAGAACTTTTACTTTAAAAATATGATATTACCGTAATACTACTGTATGTAAACGGTTTTAACTTGACTATTCAAGAACCGAGTTAAAAAAAAAATTATGCCGAAACATTTGTTTTAAAATTGTGTTTCTACTCGCCCCAGAGTTTCTAATCATCCCGTTTCTTGGTAAAGTATTTTAAGAGCCAGGTTTGTGCAAAATTGATGAAATATGTGGACACCACAGGATGTAGCTTAGTGTGGCCTGGTTCATAAAGAAATTCAGCACCCCTTTCCACAGACACTTTCGTTTTGGACAATTTATGAATGGGAACACCCTTCCCGACCAAATATTTGGGCTTGGCGCACATAACTTATGTGAACAGGTAGTTTTCTCCATAAGCTATGGGCTGGTCGACCATTTGTTTGAGACGCGACCGTACATCAGGTACGGCCGGCGTTTGCAAGGAGTCTGACAAAGCGTACGGCAGCCAGACAGTTGAAAATGCTCAAAGTCTTGCAGCTTTATGCCTGCAAAGTGCTGCTGTGCCAGGCACCAGAGCCTGTGGACTAACAACAGTGCAAACAATTCGTGGTGTAAATGCAAGCCGAGACTGATGCAAACAAAGACTTTTAAAGAAGATTTATTCCTACAATGTGTCAACTTCTCATGTATCATGCAAACTGTAGCATCATAACAGCTGCATCTTGGTTTCAGAGCTTCCTCACGCTACACGTAAAATGGGAAGAGAGTCCCAAAATCTATGTGTGGTGTGGACTTATGCACAATTGCATCAATGGTCCAGTCACCTTCATCGAGTCTACAATCAACAGCGGTGGTTTCCTGGACATGTTACAAGAGTTTGTCGTGCTACAAGTGGAGCTGACGTTTTCCATCAGGTTAGGGCACCACTTCACCGGCCCGTTATTGATCGTCAATTATTTGATGAAAAGTTTCCAGATGGGTGGACAGGACGATATGGTCCGATACTAGTAGCTACCATGATCACCAGACGTCACTCCACTAGATTTTGTAAAGGATCAAGTGTACCGAACGAAAGTTACAGAACTAAGACTTGACACATTCACAAAGCATTTCAACATTGTCATTGCGTAAATTTTGGATAGTATATTGGAAGAAATTGAATACCAGCTGGACGTTTACGTAATCAGGTCACGTACTGAAAACAGTTTTCTGTTATCTAGTGCAGAATAGTTTTAGAGTTGACAAACTGGATGAACAAACGACTAACGACTACGGCACCATTCGCCCGCAATCTCGTACGCCAAAAACGTTTTATGTTGACAACGACTTAAGCCAGCTTAAGTTGTTAGTTTACCAATTGTAAATTTATAACTGGCAACCTTTGTTCGATATACCATAGAAATAAATTTGTTTCTTCCTTCAGACATTAATAGATTGCATTAGAGGCCATTATATAAAGGTTACTACATTCATTTACCAGGATTTAAAAAATTTTAAACTTTATTAACTCAAAACCAGTGGCGGTTTGTGCTATTGGGCTGCATGCCTCCGTGATTATTTGGGAATTAAGGTAAATATTTTTCCTTTTCTCATCTGGTGCTATAGAAGATAATTGATAATGATATCTTTTGAACTACCTACTAGCCAAAACCGTCAGCCGATCGCCAAGTCTGAGGAATGCTAGAAAGTTTTAAAGATTCCTTATATACGCATTTCCTGCCCCGGGCGGTTTTAACTAGTAGGGACTGTGAGGCGAGCAGCCTGTATGACCTTGCTGGCGCATGAGCATTGCACGCCGCGGTCTGGCGAACCCTGGAAGAAAAAGAGCGACGGTTTCTAGCATTTGGCGTGCTTGTGGGTCGCCAGCCGTCCAGCCCCAGTACATGACGTCACGCAGCAGAGATCCGCTAGCACAGTTGCGCCACGCTACACCACACTGACGACAGACGCAACGTCTCATTCAACTCGCTCGTTTCGCGACATCACCGCAGGAAATTGTACCAAAATGTCATGACGTGTCCTGCACACCGTGGCGCTTCCTACGAGCTTTTCACACTTTTCATAAGCGACTTGGTTAGTTAGTAAAACATTTCTAATATCGTAACTAAGTTTTCACTAAAAAACCAGCTGAAACAAAAAAAACTGGTCTGAAGTAGCATGGTTCAACATATATGGCATTTTTAACTTATTACGCCAAAGGGAATATTTCATTTATAATATTCTGCCATAAAATCCCTCGAATTGCAAGAGTTTTGTCGAAGCTTTAGACGTTGTCTTTCTCGACTAGGTGTTACAGTAAACTTTTTTGCAGCCTAAACACACGAATTATAACGTACTTCATATCAAATAATAAATTAATATCAACTTAAAATACAAAGTAAAATAGAAGTGACATTTTTATTCAATTTTAATGAACATACTTTCTAGTGGAGCATTTTACCGAACCATACTGCAGAGAAGTAAAATATTGAACTCGTAGAAGAAAATGTCAAAACTTGATTTTCTGTTCGGCTACCACCACACTCATTGTCAAGTACACAGGACTTTTTTTATTGGACGGCATGTTATGTTTGTTAAAATTATTTTTGTGGATTTTGTGAATTTTGGTCAAAAAAATTAATACCTTGAAATGTTTTAAACGGTTAGAGAAAATGAAATAGCAGTAACTGCTTGATACAATACTTCATTTCCTCTACTAGGGACTAGAAGGCCCCTTAACGGAACGTATATTTTAAAAAATATAAATAAATCTACCAAATTCATATTAAATATTGAGACCCGAGAACTGCTAAAATAGCACAATTTGCACTCTGAAATCCAATATTTCCGGGGGTTGACCCCGGAAACCCCTCCTTTTACTGGGGGATAAGTGTTCCACCTTGTATGCAGCCCTACCTATGTCAAACTCCACGAACCTCGCCTGCTCAAAACACAATTTTCTGAAGTCGTCAATTATTACAAGCTAAAACCGTAAAGATAATTAATAGGAACTTTGTGATACTAACTTTAGTTTAATAATATATACTTATTACATGCATATTTCATGTAGATGTATATTTGTGATTGTGTATGAAGTTAGGAAGGGGATTAATAAATATTTCTATACTTACTCTCTTATTCCGCATTTGGCTTGTATTTCAATTACCATGTGGAGCCAGAGCAGCCAAACAAATGGTGAAAAATTTAAGATAAGTGTGGCAACAACGCTAGGTTTGCCAATAGACGTAACGAATATTTACTGGCTGACAGAATAATTGAGACAGGTGTTCTATTGTGGGTTTAGGTACAACATTCTTAACGTAAGGTAAATTAAGTATTTTATTAATTAAACCATCTAGAAGGTAAAAGGAAAACATAATTAATT
Organism: Medauroidea extradentata; assembly: GCA_003012365.1. Taxonomy (NCBI): domain Eukaryota; kingdom Metazoa; phylum Arthropoda; class Insecta; order Phasmatodea; family Phasmatidae; genus Medauroidea; species Medauroidea extradentata. The sequence continues at coordinate 119,676 of PNEQ01025527.1, forward strand.
TACGGAACTCTCAGTATCTACTCCCCAGGATTTTAAGACAGCGTTCTTTTCTAGAAAATATTACTTATCCGCTTATACTTGATAATTTGAATATGGTTTTAGGAATTTCTCATGAGGAGAGGTGCTGGGTAATCGGAAAAATTTATAAAATAATTTTTTATTTACCAATAACTCTCTGAACCGTTGAGAAACCAGACTGGTTTCTGCTGCAGAACTCTGCTAAAAAATCTAGCAAGGAAAGCAATGGGGAAAGTAATTAACTTGATTTATAAGACATAAAAATGGCTACCAGGCAAAGCCTTCGTACTAAATTTCTCATTACTTTAAATCTGCCAATACAGGCGGAAAATTCTGTCTGGCAGAATGTGCTCATTTAACAAGTAAAACCTAAAACCAAATATTTATTTATGTTTTATTTAGTAGAACACATTGAAAAAGGAATCATCTTCACAATCGAGAAACTGTAACATTGTCACAAATGTAATATATTTTCGTAAAACGAATAAACCTGCCTGTGAAGCCAATTAAAGCTCTTTAGTTTTTACTGTTTTTGCGGTATTTATATTTTAAGCTTAAACAACAGGTGATATAAAAAAATCTGTCTGGCAGTTTTATTTAAAATTGTTTGCCGCGATAGCTAATTTTTTCAAAGCAAGAAACTGTACAATTTCGACTAAAAAGTCAATTAACCGGAATTTGGTCAATTACATAAAACCACCAATTTTACTACCTTAAAAAATCAGCCAACATGGAGAAGACAAATTAAAATAAAACTGCGAGACCGATTTTTGACATCTGCTTTCATGTTGACGTAACAAATTTATATCACTAAAAAAAGTAGAAACTAAAGAGCGTGACCTTAACGGTCAAAACTGGTACCTATTGTTCAAACAAATAAATTATTATCTTGCATGCAAGCATGTTTGTTGTATAGATAAGTTATTCGTACACTTTGATATTCATGTGAAGTGCGCGGTATTAAGAGAGTTACTTTTAGAGGTCAGTACTTGATGTGGAGATTATATAACTTAGTGGCGTGACAGTAACGTGACTGTATCAGTGTGTACAAGATGTGGACAGCTCTAGTCTTCCTGATCGTTAGCTCGGCTGTGAGCTCGTCTCCACTTCATCAGGTAATACTCCACACTGCTGGTACAATATCCACACTACCTGCAACATTTTAATTATTATTACTGTCGTTCAGCCACTTTTCAGTTAAATATTCTCGAAATACAAGAATGTAACGTCTTATGACTAAAGTAAATGTAGTTTTCGTTACAAAGTATGTTCAATAGCATGCAAGGGCGATAAATTGAATTGTTGTGCACATTGGAGATACAGAATTATTCTTCTTTCAGGTATATCTCATTAACCGGGAATGCTATCATAAATTTTTTAACTACATAATTTTGCCCAAAGAAATGCATACTCGCAAATTTTTCGGTTTTGCGAAATTCGATAATCAAGGGGGTGAAAAGTCGTAAAACGTGTTTTTCATTAATCCGTGATTTCTCGTCAACCATTTCAGATAGTGAGGTGACTATTTTAAAATGATGCTTAAGTAAATATATAAAAAGTATTTTTACAATTTTTCGGAATTCGTTCTTAAAACCCTTTAAAAAATAAAACGTTTTTTTTTTAATTAATCCCACTTATCTCCTAAACCAGTGGAAATATTGAAATGGTTTATGCTTTAAAATGAATCTTACGTAAATATAAAAAAAATAATAATAATTTCAGGATTTTTCGAAATTCGTCCTTGAAAGCTGTTAAAAATAAATATAATGTGATTTCAAATAATCATCTGTACCGCCTATACCCGTTGAGATATCGAGATGATTTTTGATAAGAATGAAGCTTATATAAATATCTACAAATCAAATTCAGGTTTTTGTGAAATACGAAAATTTAGTAGGTGAAAAGCAGTAAAATATTACGGTCTCCAAACAGAGAATGATCACGGAGAAATAATTAAACAGTTGTTTATTTTTGACAACCTACTCATAAATAAAACCTATTTGGACTGTAGCCACTACATACGAAAGAATTATCACGGCATGCCTTTAATATTCACTCAGGTATTGTATAAAGTTTGCGATGTGGAAGGGGTGGAGTTACGGGTTCGTATCCCGTGCAAGACTTTGCGATGGGAATTACTATGACCATACGAGCATATTGCGCGCGCTCTTTACACTGAGCTAAGACAATTAATTATAGTTCACTGTTATTGAGTACGCTAGCTGTTAAATGCCTTCATCACATATTTTATCCACAGTTACTGTTTACATTACATAATTTCACGCGGCCAACGCCGCAGCCGGCCGGCTAGTCTCTGTATATAAAAATGAACACTGACTGACTGATTGACTGACATATCAAACTGTAGCCCAAGCCATTGAACCTAGAATCGTGAAAATTTCTATGTGGGTTCCCTCAGATTGTAGGCGAGCACTAAGGGATTTTTCGAATCTCGACCTCTAAGGAGGTGAAATAGGGTGAAATGTATTTCCGAAGGAACGACGGTAGAGCTCGAACCCGACGGCCTATCACCGTTATTTTTACTTTAAAAGGGCACTCGTAACAATGCATATTGGCTAATTTAAAGATTTTTCTAAATTCAACATTTAAGGCGGTGAAAAGACCTTAAAGGTGTTCCCGATTAACTATCGAAACCTTCGAATCCTTCGGGAAAAAGAGTTGGTATTCACTTCAAAATGTTGCTTACGTAAATACCAAAGAAGTGATTTAAAGATTTTTTGAATTTCGACCCCCAAGCAGTAAAAATGGGCGAAATGTGTTTTTTAATTAATCTTCTATATCTTTGAAACACAATTGACTATCGTCATTGTTTTTACTGTAATTGGTTACGTATACAAAAGTTTATGACAGGACTCCAGGATGGTTTTAATTCTTTAATTAAGGGGGTTAAAATATGTGAATTGTGTTTTCGATTATCCTTCCATATCTACCGAAAAAAATCGAGATATAGAAGTACTTTTTGTTTAAATTGATGTTTTGTAATATATCCCAAGTATTACTAAAATATATTTTCCGAATTCGACCCTGAAAAGGTTAAAGAAAAGTAAAATGTGTTTTCTATTCACTATCGATAAATATCTATCGCACAGATTTTTATGTAGCGGCGTGATTTTGGTTAAGATTGATGCTTACTCAAATACCTGAAAAGTAATTTTTAGGAATTTTCGAAATTCGCCAACTAAGGAGCTGATAAAGGGTGAAAAGTTGTGAAAAGTGTTTTCAATTAATCGTCGATATATATCTAGCATCCAGCGGGCTATTGTCGTGTTTTTCACGTTCAGAGACACCAGTAAAGTAGTCTCAAATGTGATTTAAGTTTTTTTAGTGGTGAAAAGACCCGGAATGTGTTTTAAATAAATCTTCGATATAAATCGAACCTATCGAGATATCCTGTTTATTTTTGCTTCAAGATGAGAATTAGGTAAGTGGCCGCAAAATTGTGTTAAGATTTTTCAAAATTCGAAATCCTAACACTGCACAGGGGTTATATGTGATTTTTAATGAATGGTCGATTTTGCTTCGACTGAACGAGCTGTCGTCGTGATTATAACTTCACTTAAATATTTGAACAAATATTTAGGATGTGAAATTAAGATTTTTCGAAATTCGACACCTAAAGGGGTGAAAAGGTATAAAATTAGTTTTTATCAGCCGATGATACTTAACTAACCAGTAGAGATATTGAGGTTGTGTTCGCGTCAGAATGATGCTTACGTAAGTATTTTAAAAAAGTAAAGCAAGATTTTATTTTGATAACATAATTATTAATAATAAAACTTAGTTTGTACACTTTCAAGGCAGACGATCCTCACGACCAGCGAGAAAAATATTCTATAGGAGTTTTGTCCAACAGTTCTACCGAGACATATTGTTGTTCTACCTGTATGAGCGTAGGAAAGTAATATTTTGTTTTTAAATTTAGTTTTCAATAAAAATTTCGACGTTATGTTACGCAGTTGTTTGTAGATCCGGCCTATTGTTCCAAAGGTTATTGGCTCAAATTCCATTAAAAATTTGCAAATGTGCAATTCTGACAAAAATTGCAAGACAGATTAAATCAGTGCAATTAGATGAAGTCGTTCAAAATGGTAAAACCGTATTATGCAGTCCAATATCCACTAAAGATCCTCGACAGCGTCATCCCACATATACCATCTCAATAATTTCAAGATTGGGGCACCAAATAATTTTATAATTCTGCAAAACATTATCCAGCCAAAACTTCTAAAAGGCACTAAACTTCAAGTGAAGGTTTTGAAAATCAAGTATGTTATTCAGGACACCATCACCAATGGTTGTGCTCGGGTGAAATCAGTCTTCATACCATGTAAACTGTGTGTTTCATTCGATTACCATCTCACGTTTAGAAGTCTGTAATTATCCCACAACGTCAACTTTGCTGTGACAATAAATAAGGCCAAGTTGAAGTCGCTGTTGGTGGCAGGGACAAACTTAATTCAGACTGCTTATCGCTTGGACAGCTATAGCTACTTACTCTGCTGCAGCGGTACCTCGACTAGCAGCTTTTTATTGTAACGCTTGATGACTGAACTGTCTATTTGGTGTACAAAGAGTTTTTTTCAATTATAGAAAATATTATCTGCCGTGTGTAACACGTGCGAGCAAAGCCGCGGACGCACTGCTAGTTATCATATAATCACAAGGTTTATGACATTGATTGATGAACAAAATATGGTCAGATGGTACCCACTTACCTACCACTGAGTCACGTAGTGTTCATTTACTTAAACCATGTGTGTAATATAATGAGCTCAACACCTCTTCTCTTATTTTTCATAATTATTTATTTTATCCATACTAATAACACTACGTACTCGAATCCCGAACATCATATCCACACACATCTTTGTCACCCTTATCAACCTAATCTACCTAATGTTCGTAAGTTAGTAACATCTTCCCCTCTTTGACTGGCTTCATACAGGTCTATTGACAGACAGTAAGTAAATTAACTTATTTTACCGTCTTTAACAGAATATGTAATTACTTTCAACGGATGCTAACTCAGTTCTTATTGCAAGTTTAGTCTTTCCTTTATTTTCGCTTCCCTATCACACCTAGTCATCAATCGTGTCTTCCCCAGTCCATCCCCTTAAGACTCGAATCTTTGCCACCCTTTCAACCTTCTGCTATTGAAGTTTCTTACTCTCTAGCCAGGGCTTCTGAGTGTCATCTGCAACATACTGTTGACATACGTTTATCTCACTTTTCCCATTAAGGAACTTCGTGCCATGTTGCCACCTCAGATCCAATCTTGAAACGCATGTCAGACAAATTTCAGGTAATATTTATTTTGCCAGATGACTCTTAAACCGACTAGACTAGGTAGGACTTCCGAAGTATCTGTTTCAGACACAGTCATTCTGTATTGTTTTAGGTCTATGATCCATTCTTTCTATTAGCTGCAGGGGTGGATGCTTGTATGCTTGATGGTGTCTGTCATAATTAGAACTATTGTTGGATTTCTCATCTCAATATTAAAGCTGCAAATTACTCTATGTCCGTACTGAAAAGTTGTAAGACCTCATGTTCCACCGATGAAGTACGTCTCAGGGAGTTGCCCATAAGAATTTGTAATGCTCTCTGTTTTGTATATATATTTGTGATATTAACTCTTGGAATGTGTCGTTAGATCTTTGAATTACGTTTAAGTGTTCTTGATTGTTGCCTCTGCGTGGCCTTCACTCTAGGCATGTAATGGGCATTCATCATGTGTGTAAAGTCAAATTTTTGTCGAAATCCTTGAATTATTGATAGGTGTAAAACTCCCCTTCTCTGGTCTAAGTAGTCTAACAATTTCTTTTAGGAAGCTGGCTGCTTTGAATTTTGAGATAGTTGTTGACTGTGAAATGTTTAACTATTTTTTTTCAGGGTATATTTAATATTAATTGGTAATGAGGCCCCTTATGTTCTGCTATATCCGTTACTGCATCCTTGACACTAGTGTAGAATACGTAGGAGGTTCCGAACTTATTATACTCTCCTTTATGCATGTGTCGCAGCTGGATATATCTATTTTGTCATTTGTAATGCCTTGTCAACACGTAGTTTATCGAGCTATTTCAATGCATTTATTGGTGCCCAAATTATTTAAGTAATGTCTTGTCAAAATCCTCTTCCTTAGTGCTGTTGGTATTTACAGAGTTGCTCTTTTCATTTAAAAAATCATTGCTGATTGATAATTCTCCAAGTACTAACAAAAGACTTAACATGAAACTGGTTTATCAGACTTGAGACCTTCCTTCCGTGACAAGTTGTTTCAACTTCTTGCATATTATATGTATCTGACATTTAGGTTAGCAGTACTTCTTGAATTTGTGAGTCTGAGGCGAAGAACCTTTCCATGGACTGGGACTAAGATACCTGAATCTCAGTTCCAATTAGGTAATATGAAATTATATCCGGTGAGTTGATACGCTTCCGTACCACACGTTGTATCTGATAAGAATACCTCATTAACATGATCTGGCATTTTTTCAGCCTGGGAGGTAGTTCATCTAAATTGTAATTGCCTAAGTCGACACTAAAGTTTCATGAACTGTCCTGAGCAGTAATTTCTTATTGATGGTTTACGTATGTAATATCTCGTATGGTCACGTTAGCGCCAATGCTCCTCTTTCAGTTTGCACATATTTATTTTCTGTCACTGACAGTGATCTTGAAGTGTATGCTATTGGTTTCCTGGCACCACTATCATCTGGTTGTCCCAGAACTGTTCAAGTCAATATGATGATGCATCAGCTGTAATACAAAAAAAAATATTTATTTTGATCGCAGAGCAAATACACTGGTGGGTTTTAAATAATTCTCTAGATGCACTTAAATAATCTTCCTTTACGAATGTCACTTTTTAATACCTGGCCAGTGGCTCTGTGGGGAAAGTCAATTCTGACGCAAGATACTTTTCATAATTTACCATCTATAAAGCTCTACTCTCGAATTTTATGTTATGCGACTGTGGTAACTTCTAAAGTTATTCTATTTTAGCAGAATCAGCTTCAATTCCATTGACATATGCTGTGTAGCTCAATAATTTCATTCTGCTTTCTCCAAACTCACATGTTATCCAAGGTGATAAGTACTGCTTATATTTTCTTCAATACATTTTACATTTTCATTCTATGCGCTTCCGTTTGAACTTCAGACTAAGATGTCATCCAGATGAGAAATGATGCTTTGAGAATCATGCTGGAATCACAATAACGCGACGGACGCAGCGCGTTTCCGCGAAGCGAAAAACAAGATGTCAGCCAAACAGCTGCGAGTTTTCTGAAACTTCATCGCGATAAAAATGGTGAACGGGACGCGAATTTTGAATTGACAGTGTATCGATTTTATTGGCATCGTTTATTTTGAAATGTATGTGAAATTGATGGGTTGGTAGAAAATTGCATTTTTTTTTTTTTTACTTTACGAAACATTTTTGTTTGTTATTAAAGGCAAATCGTAAACTTTCAAGCATACGTGTAATTGTGACCTTATTTTGACACATGGAAATTCCAGAAACATATTAAAAGTAAACGGAAAAATAATAAAATAATGTAAAATTTAATGGCTAGTGTAAAAGACGTTAGTGTTTCACGGCAAGGAACTATTTTAAAGTAGTATTTTTTTTTATCTGTCGCACGGCATTAAACATTTTTAGTGTCGCATGCCCTTCGCGTTACATCTGTCTCGTTATTCTGACTCCAGCAACAGCCAAATTGCAGAAAATTTCCGTATGGTAAAACTCATGTGCAAACTTGAAATTCCAAAGTTGTACTTGTTTGAAAGGCAAAAGGGCTACAACACAACTGAATTTCTTTTTTGTTATTTGTCTCAAGTAGGTCTCATGTGTTATTATTTTTCATAGTAAACTTATTCTAAATACATTCAATTGTCTATTAAATACGTTTCAACATCTAGGGTCTAAGCTAAACAATTCGTAAAATACTTTAAACTGACTATTTTGAACTAGGAAGGCATTAATCAGAAATGTATCATTAAATCATCAGTAAAGGAAGAGGAGATTATTGGTGAATTCCTAGATGTTTGTCTTGCTTTACAATAGACATGAAATCCGTCATTATTGTGTGCACCTGTGTTATGTATGTATTGAGACTTTTGGTTGCTATGTGGTGTCACTTGCTATGAGGTGTACCATACAGATTTTTACGTAAATAAAACTTATTTCTCCCCTTAATCGCTACAATATTTCACTGGAATAATTTCGTCGTTGATTTGGACACTTAGACTCTACTTCCTTTGCTAAAAAAACTAAAACACGAAAATTTATGGTCATAATATGGAACTCGGGGTAACTTATTATGTTAAGTTTCGTTTGATTTTGTAGCATTAGTCACCATAACCAGCATAGCTTTTCAGGATTATTTATATTGTTTGAAAGTAAATGTCAAGCATAACTTTATTTATAAAGGTCATATACTTGGTTTTAAGGTCTTACATAACACATTAGCGAAACTCAAGAACAACATGTCAATAATGTTGAGTTTTTAAAGAAGCCAAATTAAGTTTAATATTTTTTCTAGTTCATCATTTTCATCATTAAGTGTTGTAGTTCCTTGCTTCCTTATACGTATTGGAAAAAAACTGCTTGCTGCATGAACAAAATGGTTCCCTTATAGCATTTACATTTGGTACACTGTGTCCCTGTTTGTAAAAAAAAATACTGTTTAAGAGGGGTTCCGAGTCATTAAAAACTTTGAACTATTCAAAATTTCCCCTCGTAATTATGGCGGACAAAACCTTTTTCCCAATTTTAAAAATAATGTATGTATACCTCAGTATTACACTTATTAACATCAGGAAATACTCGCTAAAGAAAACCAATGCTTCTGTCAACGGTCAGTGAAGGTCAGATAATTCTAAAACAAATACTTATTTATCTTACTTTTATCTGATTGTGAACAATCTCAAATACAGAATTCTGAAAAACACTTGAGATTGCAGTGACAAGCTAATATAGTGACCAGTGGTACGTAACTCTTTGATACCTACCGACAGTAAATAGGTCGATCAAGGTGACACATAAAACTAAATTAAGATAAATATTGTTTTGAGTCACGCTTTCCTCTGTACCTAGCTTATAAATCCAATGGTGTTTACTTACATTAGTGATAATATTACAATCACAGTTAATATAATATCTACATTATATATCAAAACGTTTTAATGAACTAAGAGTAAATAAGTAACATGACTGGCAGCTGGGACTCTCGAAAGTTCACGAAAGGAATCCAAATTAACACATCACCAGTTATCGTTATACTCGTCTATTCGTATTAGTGGTGGCATCAACATAATAAAACTCTCAAATAAGTTCTGGTTATAAAAACTGGTTTAGTTTACACAAAATAATGCATGAACTAAAACCTAAGAACAGGACATATCGGGCATTAAATTCTATAAATTTATGCCAACTTAGCACATATAGAATACAATAAGAATTTTAGACTTAATATTCTTTCTACATTTGTTTATTTAATAAGGAAGTATAAATATTTAAAATATTTACTAACAAATATTTACGGTATTTTATAATGTCAGAACATATTAAATAAAACAAATTTTATAATACAATTATTTTAGTTGCTTTTGATAATTATTCCGAGACAAAATACACAACTTTTACCAAATTGCTCAGACCAAAAGTTAATATCTTTCTCACTCTAATGAAAAATGGTGTTCCACGTTTTTAATTTCCGAGGACATAATGTAGATTACATAACAAATGTATCTATTTTCTAGCATTACTTCTTGGTATCAGATGTATCAGTGACAACTGAAAGAAAAAAATTCCTCGAATACTAAGCTCGCAATGTTTCAATGGCATTGAATGATCAAAATCATAAATAAAACTTGAAATTCCACTTGTTTACAGTCATTCACAGCTGAAGATTTTATATTTTTAATTTTGAAAACCCATATATCAAAAAGTTTGAAACAACACAACGTGACTTTATTTAAAGGTGGGTTAAATGGGCTTTACGTCTCGTCGGCAACGAGGTTACTAGAGACAGTGATACACAACTTGGTACAATGACATGAGCTGGGAGAGGAGTCGGCCATGGCCTTTGTTAAGGAACCATTCCAGCATTCGTCTGGAGCGATTTCGGGAAACGATATCGTGTTTAATTAAAACTATCTATACAGGAATAAATATTTGATACAAAATTATTATAGACTGAGGTTGTACACCACGGAGAGACCGTACAAGATTGATACACTGTAAATAGCATGTGGACATACTATATGTATATGACCCCGTGTTTGAATGCTTTCATTTGACAGCTCACTTGCCAGCCTTGCTGCAAGCACCGGCCAATAGTTTTAGAGGCTGACGTGCATTAAGGTAAGAAATAAGAAAGCTTCCAAACAGACTTGTGGAGTTACAATAATGCCAGGGAAACACATTCACAGAATTGAGTACTCCTAATTAGGCTAAAAAACACAGATGATTGTTTTGCCATGTAGATTATCGTGTGAATCGTTTTGACCAAACTATCAGTTGTCGTTGGGATCACTTGATTTGTAAAGACGCCCAAACATGAAGAACCTTCTCAGGACGGCAAAGGCGACTGTCAGTCGAGAGTAATCACACATCTTGCGTCAGGCATGAAGAAATCCCACTGTAACCCGATCCACGATACTGGCCGGTGTTGAGAATTCTGTGTGCACAGAAACCATTTACTTATGCCTTACGTGGTAAATTGTGTTATATCTGCGCCTATTGAGTGCACTGACTGGCAGAATTACTGCTCTGTTGCGGTGGTGCCTGTTCACAGCAACATGGAACACTATAGGCTAACTGTATGCAGATATTTCATAATAAGCGCCACTTTGATAGGACGACTGATGACTACCGAATACGGGTGTGAATACTCTCAGCACTCACAACACCAACATAGCTGGTGATCAGCACACTTCGCTCACCGAAAGCATTGTTGTCTGAAGAAACGAATCTCACAATAGTTACACCTTAGTTTTACAGAGAACAGTGACTGCCCTGCAGTAATTACATGAGATCCTACATCCACTTCTGTTCCTTTTACCAGTATCTCCAACGCAGGATAGTTCCAGGACACACGCGCCACCGGTTGACCGTTACATCAACTGTTGCCCATCTACCTTAGAGAAACGTCCGGTTTATGTTAGATTCCATACCAGATCGTTTTATAGCGCATACTACCGATCAAGAGTGTACGGCGTGATATTTAAGGTGACAGGATTACTCGTTCTGGGCCACGGCCGTAGAATAACAGGTCTGGACACTCGCCTGGATATTTGACCCCCTTGTTGTTTGGCTGTAGTTCACCAAGTTGCCAAGAATATTGTATTTTATTGGCGCTTCAGTTAGGGCGGTCGGACTAAACTCCGTCCACTTCCTTTCCGCTAAGATAAACAATTTATCAAAACGTATTTTTTATCAGTTTACTTCCTTCGTTCACAAATTTAAGAAAAGGCTCCAGCAATCTTTATTTACTTTATAAATTTAACATTGGGAAAAAGTGGACGGAGTTTGAGTCCGACCGCCCGGAAAATAGCGCCAAAAAGTACGGCATTAACGGTAACTTGACAAACTACAGCCAAACAACAAGGGGGTCAAGCAAAATACATTGGTAGATAGGCGAGTGTCCGCGTAACTACGTATTCAGTCAGTTAAGGGTGTTCAAGTGCGATAAAATCATTATTATATATATATATATATATATATATATATATATATATATATATTATGAAATTTCGCTAGTTTTGTAGACGATACTTGTGAGTGTAGTTTCCTCTTGCAAAACAATTTTAGCTCTCATAGTTTTCTCATAACGGTGCGTCAAAGTAAAATTTTGCATGTTCTGCTGGCATGCAAATATAGTGAAAAATAGTTTACTTATGTAAGTGAAATAATTTACAGTGAAATAACATGCCATGGGCTACGTAATAAGAATTAAGAAACATCCCACGAAATAGTTTTATATATATTTTTAAAAAAGCTAAATTTTGTAAATTTTTTCTGTACTTTGTGATTTTTCAAAAAAATTCAAAATATGGCATTGTGTCTATTTAAATGTTTTATTGCATAGCTAATGGGCTGTGAATTCTCAGTGAATTATTTCGTTTAAGTAGATTTGATTGGTTTTCACTATTTGCACGGCAGCGTGACAAGCAAATTTTGACTTTGACGCACCGTTATAAGAAAACTATTTGAGCCGAAATTGTTTAGTAAGAGGAAACTACACTCTCAAGTTTCGTCTACAAAACTAACGATATTTCATGAAAATATAACATTATGATTTTGTCGCACTTGAACATCCTTAACCGGCCTTTGTGTTAGGACGCAGCCACGTGGTCATCGACCAAGACCCTGAGAATGGTAGAGTCCCATGTCCGCCCGGGCAAATTCAACATCGCTGACGGACTGGCGCCCTGCTCTGGCAAAAATTTAAACAAGGGTAATCATTCCCGCTTCCACCAAATTCGAATGTCCTGCAATCACGTGACTGGAGAGTTACCCAATCCGAACTCCACGACACGCTGCCGTCATCCTCACACCCGTATTGGCCACGTCATTAAATGATGTTTTTTCTGGAACCAATTTTCTCATTTCCTAATACATACTGAAGTTTTGTTTTGGTTTCTTGCCCGGTTTACCGCACTGGAAACGGCAGTTCTATTGTGTACTGACGAATGTTGTGATTTGATGTTAAGAGTATTGCATTTGTTAGTGTTTGTAAAATTTCTTTGTAATGTAGTTTGTTGCCAACTCTAGTTAACTGAAATTAATGGATACATGATGTTTCATCATGATTTTCAATTTATATTGTGAACTGAATGTTACTGTGTTGATGTTGCTATAATCCACAAACCACTGCAGTGTGTTGAACCATTGTGGTAGGTAGATGAACGTGTCAACAACAAACGTTCTTAACAAACCCTTCCGTTTGTAGTCACGTTTCCGTATGACTTCACCCACTCAGTGTGCCAAATAGATGTTTGCTAACCCCAGGGAAGTATTTAATCCTGTTGCTCATCTTGTCTTTGCATAACAATGAGCGTTGAAGGAAAATTACTATATTATGCAATGTTTCGTGACACGGATCAGGTCATTATTGATCAGCGAGTTCGCTTCTACGGCTTCAAGACAAGTAACTGCAGTGAAAAGTAGTTCAAAATAATAAGTTATTTGAAAATATGTGTCATCCACTATCAGTCGTCTCTGTCAGTGCCTCACTACAAAGTGCCTAGGACATTTTACATAACATTTTTTAACAGCTTTTTCAGGTTTCAGTAATACAATTTTAAAAAATCACACTGCATTTTTTTTTTCAATTTGCAACTCCAAAAAAAATGTCTTGGGGGGGGGGGGGAAGCAAGTGTTTAAACAGTTGAAATATTAAGCATGACGATATAAGACAAACAAACTATGTGTTGCTAAAGTCCCTTCTCTTTAAAATAAAACCGAATTCTTATAGTTTTTTTTTAAATTCAAGTTTATAAAAATAGAAGTTGTCTTGTTCACATTATAAGCCCAGAACACGGTCGTAGAAGAACAGAGGGTGTTGAGGCTTCTTTGCGCAGAAACAATATAGTCACTTAGTAAGAAAGTACATATCGAAACACTACAAGTAGATCTATACAGAACTAATCAGCCTACTTTCCTTTAGTGTATATTTTGATAACAGAAATGTTTGCTCAAGGGCTGTAGGGGGATGAGTTATCCTAGGGTTTTAGAACACACAGAAAATAATGCCAACGAAAGCAATATGATGAAAAACTCAAAATTAGTAAACATACTGCAACATTTAAATTTTGTGTATAAT